>PVKP010044057.1:0-16960 GCA_004027715.1 Plecturocebus donacophilus
AGGTTCTTAGTTTCTTTGTATTGGGTTAGAACATGTTCTTTTAGCTCACAGAAGTTTCTTATTATCCACCTTCTGAAGCCTGATTCTGTGAGTTCATCACACTCATCCTCCATCAAGCCTTGTTCTCTTGCTGATGAGGAGCTGCGATCCCCTGTAGGAGGAGAGGCATTCTGATTTCAGGTGTTCTCAGCCTTTTTGCACTGGTTTCTTGCCATTTTTGTGGATTTATCCACCTGTTGTCTTTGTAATTGCTGACTTTCAGATTGGGTCTCTGAGTGGACGTCCGGCTTGTTGGTAATGAAGTTTTTTCTGTTTCTTAGTTTTCCTTCGGAGGGCGCCCCTTCCCCACAGAGCTGGGCCTTCCCGGATTCAGCTGTGCTTGTTCTCGGTCCTCAGCACTTCCAATTGCTGTTCTCCTTGTGGGGATTGGACCAGCCGAGCCCGACCAAAAGGGCATCCAGTCCCGTACAATCCGCACCGAGAAGCACCGCGCCAGCCAAAAGAGTCGCGCTGGCGACCTGGGTGGCTCCTTCGCCAGGAATCTTCCAGTCTGTGGGCATCAAAAATTCGTCTGCAATTGCGGCATCCACTTGCTCTCTGCGCTTTCACTGGGAGCTACAATCCTGAGCTGCTGCTACACGGCCATCTTGGATCTCTCTCCGCCCGGTGAAGAAGTTTTTTCTGTTTCTTAGTTTTCCTTCGGCGGATGCCCGTTCCCCACAGAGCCGGACCTTCCCGGGTTCGCTGTGCTTGCTGTGAAACTCTCAGTCCTCAGCGCTTCCAATTGCTGTTTTCCTTGTGGGGATGGGACCAGCCAAGCCCGTCCGTCCTGTATACTCCGCACCGGGAAGCGCCGCACTGGGGCGCCAGCAAAACAGCCGCGCCGGCTAAAAGAGTCGCACTGGCGACCCGTGTGGCTCTTCTGCCAGGAATCTCCTGGTCTGTGGGCAACAAAAATTCGTCGGAAAGTGCGGCGTCCACTCGTTCTCTGCGCTTTCACTGGGAGCTACATTCCTGAGCTGTTGATAATCGGCCATCTTGGATCTCTCTCGAGATGGAGTTTTTTCATGTTGGTCAGGCTGGTCTCAAACTCCTGACCTCAGGTGATCCATCCGCCTTGGCCTCCCAAAGTGCTGGGATTACAGGCGTGAGCCACCGCACCCAGCCTTCTTTTTTTGAGACAGAGTCTCACTCTGTCACCTAGGCTGGAGTGCAATGGTGCAATCTCAGCTCACTGCAACCTCCATCTCCCAGATTCAAGCAATTCTCCTGCCTCAGCCTCCTGAGAAGCTGGGACTACATGCACATGCCACCAAGCCTGGCTAATGGTGAAACTCCATCTCAAAAAAAAAAAAAAAAAGAAAAAGAAAAATTAAAACCAGCCATAGTCTACTCTATGTTAACCACTGTAAGATTTTGGCATAGATCCTTCACAATGTAAAATCTGAAGAAAAATAATTAACTCATGAGCATAGCCGCTCATATTTTCCCAACCACCCAAAACACACAGAAAGGTTAGCCATAGGTGGCCAGAGCTCTCTAACAGCACCCTCAAGAAGTCTGTGTTGGTCCTAAGTTCCAGAGTCATTATTAAAAGTTTTATTTTTTTTTTGTTGGGTGTGGTGGCTCACATCTGTAACCCCAACACTTTGGGAGGCTGAGACAGGCGGATCACCTGAGGTCGGCGTTCAAGACCAGCCTGGCCAAAGTGGTGAAACCTCATCTCAGCTAAAAATACAAAAATTAGCTGGGTATGGCAGTGGGCACCTATAATCCTAGCTACTTGGGAAGCTAAGGCAGGAGATCGCTTGAACCTGGGAGGCGGAGATTGCAGTGAGCTGAGATCGCGCCACTGTACTCCACTCTAGGCAACAAGACCAAAACTCCGTCAAAAAAAAAAAAAAAAAAAAAAGCAGCTTCTGAGGGATGACTTTGTGTAGTTCCCTCATTTTACAGATGAGTACAAGTGAGAGTTGAAGCAATGTAAGAATAAGCTAAGTGGCACAGCTAGTAAATGACAGGGCTGGGACCCCAAGATAAAGTCTTCTTAAGGCTCATTGTTTTTACTGTGGGCCAAGCATTGCTCTATACATGTTAACTCAAATATTCCTTGCAACAAGCCCATCTCAGTTATAGGGTCACACAGATACTAAGCGGACTCAAATTCAGGCATCCAAAGCCTAGACTCATTACTACCAAGCTGAACTGTCCACCAGTCTTCTGACTCCAAGTTAAGTGCTCTTTCTTCCAAATCCAGACATCTGTTTTCTTATTTTCTTGAATAAAAACTCACTACCAAAAAAAAAAAAAACCCAAACAAACAAAAAACTTACCATCTAGTGCAATACCAGAGAGGAGAGAGAGTTTTCAGGGTTAGAAGAGTAGGGAGAACTGTCGCCCCAACTTAGAAGAAATCCTAAGAGAAGACACCTGGAGGAGGGAAGCACCCACAGCGAGGGGTGGGAAGTCCTGTTTCTGTGTCAGACCCTGGCTGTCCACATTCTCCATCCATAAGTCCTAGTTTTATTTTTTAAATATCTTTTTTACACTCTTTTCTTGCCCTTGGAAAAAAGTCCTAGCTTTATACCGCACCACTGTTTACACTGAGGAATGCCTAGATATGATGTGGCTCTCTGCCCATGTCACAAGTAGAGTTAGATTTACCTGCATTAGGAAACCTTTCCTAGCAGAAAATAACTATTTAAAATCAGATAGTAAATTCAAGAAACATACCAAAATGTCAAGCCAAGTATTCCCTTGTGTTTATTAGCTACTCACTACCTCTCACTGTGATCAGCTTAACTTTCTAGCAGGCAAACATTGGCAAATGTTGGAAGCTTAGAAAAAATTCATTGAAAACATAAAATTGAGAAAACACATTAACCTAATTCTTGCTGGAGATGACAACCATTTGTAGATGTTGGCAATGGACATTCAAGGTCACAAGGCAGGAAGCTAAGGACCCAGATTCTTCCTCAGAACTTTGAAACTGGTCAGAGGAGCCCTGAGTTGGAAGTCGGGGTGCCAGAGAAGAAAGCTAACCAGACATGTAGCTCTTAAACTGAAGCAGCACTGGAGAATACTGGGCTTACAGTTCGTTTGAAAAAAAGAAGAAAAAAAAATGCTGGGTGTGGTGGCTCATGCCTGTAATTCCAGCATTTTGGGAGACTGAGGTGGGTGGATAACCTGAGGTGAGACCAGCCTGGCTGACATGGTGAGACCCCATCTCTACTAGTAATACAAAAATTAGCTGGGTATGGTGGCATATACCTGTCATCCCAACTACTTGGAAGGTTGAGGTGAAGAATTGCTTGGACCCAAGAGGTGGAGGTTGCAGTGAGCAGAGATCATGTCATTGCACTCCAGCCTGGGCAACAAAACTCCATCTCAAAAAAAAAAAAAAAAGAAAATCTACTACTGAAAAATTCCCGTCCTTCTGTCACGGTCTCCTCTTTCTCCAGACTCCACATGAGCCCCGTCCTCCTCTACCAAGTCATGCCCCACATGTCCTTTTCCATACTCTTGTTGCACCAACACTTTACGTTTTTAGTTACTTTTGAATTAGGTCACAAATTATCTCCCAAACTCTAAGGGTAGTGAGAAGGCCTACATAGTGCCCTGTTCTTCACTCCTCTACTCAGGACATACAAACACCAGTGAATGGCTGCAGATTCAATTTCTAGAAATGAAATGAGCATCCTGCCCATCACTGTAACCACTCCCACATTCATTCGTTTGCTCACATCTGCCAAATGCCTGGGTAGGCTTAATATAAAACACACAGTCCTTATCGTCAGAGAACTGCCATTTAAGTGGAATGTGGGCAAGTAAACTGACTGCCAGGGCACCCATGTGAAAGCAGGTCTGGGGGGGCTGAGCGCTGTACCAGCTGGAGCTTAGAGCAAGGATGCCTACAAAGTTCTGAAAGCAAAGGTGGCCTAAAACTGAGCTATGGGGAAACATCAAGTTACAGCAGTGATTCTTTTGCTTTCTAATGGACCATTCCATTGGCATGCTGTTATTTTTCTCTCATTCAAGGATGCTCAGCCTCCCCTAGACCTGCTTTCACATGTATGCCCTGGCAGTCAGTTTACTTGCCCACATTCCACTTAAATGACAGTTCCCTGACGACAAGGACCGTGTGCTTTATACCAGGCACCTGGCATACAGGAGGAAATAAGTGAACGTGGGGGAGGCTATAGTAAAGGGCAGGATGCTGTTCCTTTTCTTTCACTCAGAAGCAGGCAATTACACAAACCTCTTGCCTTCACTACTCCTCAACTACCACATTTTTTCTTGCCCTTTTTTTTCTTTTTTTTCTTTGAGACCGAGTCTCACTCTGTTGCCCAGACTGGAGTGCAGTGGCTTGATCTCGGTTCACTGCAACCTCCGCTTCCCAGGTTCAAGCGATTCTCCTGCCTCACCCTCCTGATCTTGCTCTTCTTTACTATAAAATTCCTCAAAATGGTTGTGTAACTCTCCTCAGTTCTACTCCTTTCATTTTCTAAATCCAAAAGGTCATGTTAGTGCTTATCTTAATTGACTTCTCAGCAGCACTTGTAATCCCAGCTACTCGGGAGGCTGAGGCAGGAGAATCGCTTGAACCTGGGAGGCAGAGGCTGCAGTGAGCCGAGATCAAGCCATTGCACTCCAGGCTGGGCAACAAGAGCAAAACTCTATCTCAAAAAAAAGAAGAAAGAAAGAAAGAAAAAGGAAATAAAAGACTCCTTTGCTGCCTCTTCTCTTCTCCCTGTGTTGTTCAGGCTGGAGTGCAGTGGTGCGATCTCAGCTCACTGCAACCTGTGCCTTCCAGATTCAAGCCATATTCTCCTACCTCAGCCTCCAGAGTAGCTGGGATTACAGGCGCTTACCACCACGCCAGGCTAATTTTTGTATTTTTAGTAGAGACAGGGTTTTATCATGTTGGCCAGGCTGGTCTAGAATTCCTGACCTCAAGTGATCTGCCTGCTTTGGCCTCCCAAAGTGCTGCAATTACAGGAGTGAGCCACTGAGCCTGGCCCTCCTAAACATCTTAAAGTTGGAGGGGCCCAGGGCTCTATCTTTGGTCCTCTTCTCTTCTACATTTTTATATAGCTCAGCTCTTAAGTGTACCCAATTAGTTCTAACAAATGCATTATCAAGACACCAGTAATTTCTATGGCTTTAAATACCACCTATATGCCAACTACGTCCTAATCTGTATCCTCATTCCAGAACTTTCTCCCAAATTTCGGACTCACACATCTGTGCAGAAAAGAGTTAACAGGCCTGAGATTGCTATCCTTAGAAATATCTGCTTGCAAAGTTGGCCCCTGGCTAGTGTTTGGGAACTTGAACTTCATGAGGGTTCCCACAACTCCCAGATGGATAAGAGTGTCTTACTGTGCTGAAACTGTACAATGTGTTTGATTCTGAACACCTGCGTTTTCTGGGAGGCTGAAATTTTGGCACATTTGAAGCACAGTGCCTCTGTGACTTTTTATTGGAAAAATCAGCTGTTATGAGCTTTCCTGATAGACATCTCTCACGTCTTGTCGTAATTTGACGCTGCAAGAATTAAGCATACCCCATGTGACTCCACTAGGAGAGGACTCTTAGAAGACTGCACCTGGTTTCCTCCAGACTTTGTCCCATGCATCTTTTCCCCTTGCTTATTTTGCTTTGTAGCCTTTTGTGATAATAAATCACAGCGGTGAGTATGGCTATGTGCTGAGTCTTTTGAATCCTCTTAGTGAATCAGTGAACCTGGGGACCGGCAACACAGTATCTAATTGCCTATTTGACGCCTCCACGTGGGTACATAATAAAGTCATTCATACCAAGTCACTACTTTCCTCAAATCGCTACAAAAGCACTCAGAAAAAAGCAAAGACTCTACAACCACAGTCTAAAGGCTCTACCACAGTCTAGAGGCTCTACAGGATCTGATGCTCCCTCAACCCCCTTTTCCTCTCCGGCCTCATATCACGCTGACCTTTGCTCATCCAGCTTCAACAACACTGTCCTCCTCCCTTTAATGAAGCACTTATCATGTGTCAAGCACAAATCTGGGCACTAGGAATTCAGCAGAGGAAAAAAAATATAGATGAAGAGTCTATTCTTGCAGAATTTTTATTCTAGTAGGGGAAATAGGTAGCCAAACAAACAAAAAAAACCCTGTATATTAGGACAGGCCTAATAAAAAATAATAATAAAAAGAAACAACAACAACAACAACAAAAAAAACCCTGTAAATTACATGATAGCTGGTGGTTAATGCTCTTGGGGAAGAAAGTGGAGCAGGTTAAGGGGGATTGAGAGGGCAGGATGAGGCCAGGCAGGTGGCTCATGCCTATAATCCCAGCACTTTGGGAGGCCAAGGCAGAAGAATTGCATTGCTTGTGCCCAGGAGTTTGCAATCAGCCTGGACAACATAGTGAGATCTAAAATAAAAATAGGCAGGGGCTTGGCTGGGTGTGGTGGCTCACGTCTGTCATCCCAGCATTTTGGGACAGTTGGATCACCTGTGGTTAGGAGTTTGAGACCAGCCTGACCAACATGGAGAAACTCCGTCTCTACTAAGTACAAAATTAGCCGGGCGTGGTGGCGAATGCCTATAATCCCAGCTACTCAGGAGGCTGAGGCAGGAGAATTACTTGAACCTGGGGGGGGCAGAGGTTCCGGTGAGCTGAAATCGTTCCATTGCACTCCAGCCTGGGCAACAAAAGCAAACTCCATCTCAAAAAAAAGAAAAAAAAAGAAATTAGCTGGGCGTGATGGCATGCACCTGTAGTCACAGCTACTCGGGAGGTTGAGGCAGGAGAATGGCTTGAACCTGGGAGGGGGAGGCTGCAGTGAGCGGAGTTCACGTCACTGCACTCTAGCCTTGGCGACAGAGTGAGACAGTCTTAACGAAACAACAACACCCTGTGGAATAAAAATACATCAACGGGACGGGTGCATTCGAATAACCGGGAAAAGACCAAGCAATGATGGGTATTAGGCAGAACACCTGACAGAGTTCATTTTAAAAGATCTCTTTGGCGTTCGTGTGTGATGAGTGGAGGGATGATCGAGTCAGAGGCTCATAGGTGATTTTGGGTGAGATCTTCAGGAGAGGTATACAATCTGAACTAACCGAAGATTGTAAGAAAAGCAGCGCAGAGTTTGACCTATTTGACTCCAGGAAACGCTCCACATTCCTGAGCCCGTTCACCGCTCCGTAAGATGGAGAAATTGGTCTAAACGCTTTGAAGTCTAACGCAGCTACAGATCCCTCCCTTCCCTTGGAGACCTCGGAGGCTGCGAGCTGAGACAGGGGCGGGTTCGTCTCGCTCCCTCTCCGCCTCCCCGGGCAGTGCTCCTTCCTGGGTCCCCAAGGTCAAAGGAAATGGACAACTGCGTCCCCGGGTTCTCAGTCTACATTCAGAGCCAGCAGGAGCGACCGCGGAAGGCTTCGCCGCACTCAACTGCCACAGCCCCTGCGCAGCCCTGGGCTAGAGGGGCGTCCCGAGGCTGGCAGCACACGGGACACTCACAGGGAGACCTGGCGGGAACGTAGGCGGGGCAGAGGGGCGCAGGGCGAAGTGACAAGGGTCGCGGGCCGCGGGCACGACGCCACGCGCCAGCAGGGGCGCACTCACCTGTATGTCAAGGCCTCCCGTCCCTCCCCGCGGCCTCGCGGACTGCAGGCCTCCAGGCCACCCCTACCTGCGCCCCGCCCCTTCCGCCGGCGCTGCCGCCGTGAGAGCGGGTCGGCCGGGACGCGAGGCCAGGGCAGCTTCGAGGCAGCGACCCCTGCTGGAGGCCGCGCCTCGGAGGACTGCACGGGAAGTGGGCTCCAGGCACAGCCGCAGGAGACTCCAGGGAGAAAGCCAGCTTGTCCTGATTTCACCTGAACGAAGAGAGCTCATCTTAATTTCTTTTTTTTTTTCTTTTTTTTTTTTCTTTTGAGACGGAGTCTTACTCCGTTGTCCAGGCCGGAGTGCCATGGCGTAATCTCAGCTCACTGCAACCTCCCTGTCTGGTTCAATCTATTCTCGTGCGTCAGCCTCCCGAGTAGCTTGGACTACAGGTGTGAGCCACCATGACCAGCTAATCATCTTAATTGGTAACGAAGTGATCCTTTCTCTGGGGTCACTAACCCTTTTGAACTTTTTTTTCGTTTTTTAATTTATTTTTTTAGACAGAGCCTCGCTCTGTTGCCCGGAGTGCAATGGCGTGATCTCGGCTCACTGCAGCCTCCACCACCCAGGCTCAAGCTATCCTCCCGTCTCAGCCTCCCGAGTAGCTGGGACTACAGGTGTGTGCCACCACGCCCTCCTAATATTTGTTTTGTTTGTAGAGATGGTGTTTTGCCATGTTGCCCAGGCTGAGACTCAAGAGAAGCGATCCTCCAGCCTCAGCCTCCTAAAGTGCTGGGATTACTGGTGTCAACCACCAAGCTCACCCCCTTTTCAAGAATAATGTGATTTATACATGAGCCAATTCCCCTAATAAATTCCCTCTCATCTGTTCATCCATCCATCCATCCGTCCCTGCATCCCTCCCTCCCTCCCTCCCTCCCTCCCTCTCTCATTGGGTCTGTCTCTGGAGAACTCTAACTCATACACCAAACAATATTTCACCCTGCAACATTCTAACAAAACTTCTAGTCAAAGTCACAGACAACCTCCACAATGTAAATCCAAATGTCTGTTCTCATTCCTCAACTGATTTCACGTGAGTTCTAGGATACCACATTGGTTCCATCTACCTCACTTGTCACTTAGTCTTCTCCCTGTTTTTCTTTTTTCCTTTTCTTTCTTTTCTTTTTTCTTTTTTTTGAGAAGGAGTCTTGCTCTGGCCCCCAGGCTGGAGTGCAATGGCATGATCTTGGCTCACTGCATCCTTCACCTCCCTGGATCAAATGATTCCCCTGCCTCAGCCTCCCGAGTAGCAGGCGTGCGCCACCACGCCCGGCTAATTTTTGGTATTTTAGTAGAGATGGGGTTTCACCATGTTAGCCAGGATGGGCTCAATCTCTTGATCTAGTGATCCGCCCACCTCGGCTTCCCAAAGTGCTGGGATTACCAGCATGAGCCACCTCACCTGACCTGTTTTTTCATTACATCCTTAGAAGGCCAAACAGTAAGTGCCCCTGGCTTAGAACTCTAATCTTTTTCCTTTTTATCTTTCCTAGCTCCCCAGTTCATCTCCAACAGTTTCGTGGCCTGTGAGGCCTTCTGCATCTGACTTCATGTACATTGCTGACCTCGTCTGCCACCACCTTCCTCCTTTCTCTCTTGGTTCAGCCATACTCGCCTCCTTGCCATTCCAGGATGAGGTCTCTGGAAACCTCAGATGACATCTTGCCTTAGGGCTTTTGCACACCTTCTTCCCCCTATCTGGAATCCTCTTCCCTCAGCTGATCATGTGATTCATTTCCATACTTCAGGTTTTCACACAAATGTCACTTTCTCACTGAGGCCTTCTCTTAGCTATCCTACTTTAAATTAACCCCCTATGTGATGGCATGTGCCTCTAGTCCCAGTTACTCAGGACTCTGAGGCAGGAGAATTGCTTGAACCCAGGAGTTTGAGACCAGCCTAGGCAAGAGAATATTTTAAATCTAGCCTAAAAAATTTTTTTAAATAAATTAAATGTCAAAATTTTCAATTTTTCTTCACAACACTAATCACCATCTATTTTTCACCTATTTAACTCTTCTGTCTACTCCCACTAGAATGGGAACCCTATCAGGGTAAAAATCATGTTTAATGTACTGCTGTATACTGTGCCTAGAACTGTGACCAGCACATAGTAGGTTCTGAATAAATAAGTTGTTTGAGAATGGAATAAATCTACATGTCCAGAGATATTCATGCAGCTTTATTTGTATAATACCAAAAAATGAAAACAATCTCATTTTCCATCATTATAATTATTTTTTAGTTTATTTTTGAGATGGAGTCTTGCTCTATCACCAGGCTGGAGTGCAGTGGTGTGATCTCAGCTCAGTGCAACCTCTGCCCCCCGGGTTCAAGCAATTCTGCCTCGGCCTCCCAAGTAACTGAGATTACAGGTGCCCGCCACCCTGCCTGGCTAATTTTTTGTATTTTAGTAGAGACGGTGTTTCACCATGTGGTCCAGGGTGGTCTCGATCTCCTGACCTCGTGATCTGCCCAGCTTGGCCTTCCAAAGTGCTGGGATTACAGGCTTGAGCCACTGAGCCCAGCCTATTTATTTAATTATTAATTGAGACAAGGTCTTGCTCTGTCACCCAGGCTGGAATGCATTGGTGCTATCTTGGCTTACTGTAGCCTTGAACTCCCAGGCTTAAGCAATCCTCCCACCTCAGCCCTCTAATTGTATTTTTTGTAGAGATGGGGTTTCTCCATGTTAGCCAGGCTGGTCTTGAACTTCCGACCTCAGGTGTTCCACCCGCCTTGGCCTCCCAATGTGCTAGGATTACAGGTGGGCCACCAGGCCTGGCCCCATCTATGTTTTTATTTATTTTTATTTTATTTTACTTTTTGGGATGGAGTCTTGCTCTGTGGCCCAGGCTGGAGTGCAGTGGCCTGATCTCAGCTCACACAACATCTGCCTCCTGGGTTCAAGCGATTCTCCTGCCTTAGCCTCCTGAGTAGCTGGGACTACAAGCGCGTGCCCCACACCCAGCTAATTTTTTGTATTTTTAGTAGAGATGCAGTTTCACTGTGTTAGCCAGGATGGTCTCCATCTCCTGACCTTTGTGATCTGCCTGCCGCGGCCTCCCAAAGTGCTGGGATTACAGGCGTGAGCCACCGTGCCAGTGAAACATCCTTATTTCTGAAGACAGGGACACAGAGAAGAGGCTGAACAAGAGGCCTTGTGACTGGGCTCGGTGTCTCCTGCCTGTAATCCCAGCACTTTGGGAGGCCAAGGTAAATGGATCAATTGAGATCAGGAGTTCAAGACCAGCCTAGCCAACAAGGTGAAACCTTGTCTCTACTAAAAAAAAAAAACTAGAAAAAATTAGCTGGGTATTGTGGCACGTGCCTGTAATCCCAGCTACTCTGGAGGCTGAAGCAGAATTGCTGGAACTTGGGAGGCGGAGGTTGCAGTGAGCTGAGAGCATGCCACTGCACTCCAGCCTGGGTGACAGAGCAAGACGACTCCATCTCAAAAACAAAAACCACCACCACAACCAAAAAGAGGCCTTGCTGAATTTTCCTACAGCGTATTACCATTAGATCATACCCCCTTTGTCTATTCATGATGATCTATTTCTTTATCAAATCTAGCATTTAAAATACACAGGTTGGCTGGGCATGGTGGCTCATGCCTGTAATCTCAGTCCTTTCGGAGACCAAGCTAGGAGAATTACTTGAGCCCAGGAGTTTGAGATCAGCCCGGGCAACCTAGCAAGACTCCATCTCTACAAAAAGTTAAAAAATTAGCTAGGTCTGGTGACACGTGCCTGTAGTACCAGCTATTAGGGAGTCTAAGGCGGAAGGACTGCTTGAGCCCTGGAGGTCAAAGCTGCAGTGAGTTGAGATTGTGCCACTGCACTCCAGCCTGGGTGGCAGAGTGAGACCCTGTCTCAAACAACAGCAATGACAACAAAACCAAAAAAAAGTACACAGGTTTACCCTCTTCTTCAAGTCTTATTTTTTTTGTTTCTTTGGAGATGGAGTCTCGCTCTGCCACCCAGGCTGGAGTGCAGTTGCACAATCTCAGCTGACTACAACCTCTGCCTCCCAGGTTCAAGGGATTCTCCTACCTCAGCCACCTGAGTAGCTGGGATTACAGGTGTGTTCCACTACATATGGCTACTTTTTGTATTTTTAGTAAAGACAGGATTTCTCCATGTTGGCCAGGCTGATTTCGAACTCCTGACCTCAGGTGATCTGCCCACTTCCACCTCCTAAAGTGCTGGGATTACAGGTGTGAGCCACTGTGCCCGGTCAGTCTTAATTTTTTTTAATGAAGTCTCCTATGGCATGTAAAACTTTAAAGAAATTTGTGGCCAAGTGCAGTGGCTCATGCCTGCAATCTCAGCTCTTTGGGAGGCCGAGATGGGAGGATCACTACAGGTCAGGAGTTTGAGACCAGCCTGGCCAACATGGCAAAACCCTGTTTCTACTCAAAATACAAAAATTAGCCAGGGAAGGTGGTGGGCGCCTGTAATCTCAGCTACTCGGGAGGCTGAGGCAGAAGAATCACTTGAACCCCGAAGGTGGAGGTTGCAGTGAGCTGAGATCACACCACTGCACTTCAGCCTGGGCAGCAGAGCGAGATTCCATCTCAAAAAAAGAAAAAAGAAAAAAATTTGTATGTTTTTCCTTTGTTAATCTGTCCTTTGTTATAGGGGCCTCAGCCATGAACCTAAGATAGGAAGGAAAGACACTTCTTTTCTCCTACACTTGGTTGTATGTGTCTGTGTGTGTGTGTGTGTGTGTGCATGCATATGTAAAGATTTGTATCTACCAATTCAATTATTATTAATAGCGTTGTCACTGGATACGGTGGCTTCTGGGTTCCCGAGAGGCCGGAACGTCTGTCAAAAACTCTTGGCCAGCAAGAGGGTCCCAACTTGAATAGGGGAGTGCGTGGAAAAAAGAGAAGACAGACAAGTGGGGTCTGGAGGACTGAGTAAGCAATACTTGAACAGCAATGCTTAAACAGCAACTTTATTGTGCACACAGTTAGTATATATATGTTTGTCCTACGTCATTAACAGGAACAGATACCATTACCTCATACATGAAAGCAGCACACAAGAACAATAGTAAAATCAGCTACATAACTGGGTACAATCAAGTCACACAGGTGGTGGGGAAACTTATAGTTAAAAGTTACTGACCTATGCAAGGCACCAGAGAGGCAGAAACCTATTACATTTGCGCAATCACAAGAACAAGCACAGGACCCAATGGTGGGTAAACGAAGTCATAAATCAGATACAGAAACTGGACACATTGTCCTGTCAGACCACATGCAGGCCACATCACAGTCTCACAAAGTTCTTTTTGTAATTCCTTTACCTGCAGTTCCTACTTTCCCATAGCTCGACTGCCTCCAATGGGAAACTGTGTCCGGGCTCAAGCTCACCATATGGTGAGGCCCAATTCTGAGGGGTCTCACATGGGAACGAACCCCACGGTTCCCCCTTTTTTATTTTTTAAATGCAACTCAAATAATTTGAGCTGCAATTGTTGGAGGGAGGAGATCACAAGGCGAAAGAGGACTGGCAAAAGGAAAATTAAAAGGAGGACACATGCTCCTATGCCAATTAGAGATGACAAGAAGGGGATATGAAACCCACAAGTCCAAGAAGACAAAGTGTTCACTATATCTCTAGCAATGGAATCATCCACTGGCAAATCTTTACGCGAGATGTCAATAGCATGAATTTGATGATGTAGTCATGACATTTAAAGACAAATTGTTATGGGTCCATATGCCTTGTAGATGCACCTTAATTAAAGGCCACTGCCACTCAGTGTCATTGTAAGGAGTGTTGGTCACACATATATACTTAAAGTCTACATGGCATCGCAATGTCATATGGGTTTGCATATTATACAGTTTATCACCTAAAATAGTTACAGTTTCTTCTAATGCATTTAACTTTGTTTCCAATTTTTTATCAATATCCATTTGTGTTCCCATAGCAACAGAAATATTTCTAGCTAAATGATTAACATACACAGCATTCTGTATGCTGTTAGCAAGACTAACCGCTGCGGTGGCAGCAGTTGCCACAATGCTTACAATGGCCAAAATGCTAGCAATTAGCAAGCCAATAAATCGTTTGGGCCTAATTATAAGGGCTCTCATTTGATTAAGTACTTGTAAGGGTTTTTCATCATACCAAGGGCCAGAAATATTAACAGGATGCATAACATAAGGTGGTTGGTGTATAATCAAAACAACAGGAGTAGGGAAAACAGTAGAATCAAAACAATTTGTAAGAGTACAAGTAGAACAAGTGATTGAGTAATGTCCATTATTTTCTGCAATTTTGATGTCCCCATAGAGGAGGGCATAAGGAGAAGCAACACAAGCTTGAACATATACAGTACGCCGAGCGGGGTAAGAAGTACTCCTAAATCCCGCACGAACAAAGCTTGGTATAATAGCTGTAAATAACTTCCAAAGTGAGGAATGAACATGACCAGAGGGTGTAGTAAAGATAGGAGTACTCCATCCCCCAGGCACTTCATGAAAGGGAGCAGACCAATCAAAAAGGGTGAAACCTGTAGAAAGGGTATAACTTAGAGCCTGCTTTTGTGTAGGATAGCATAGTTTCCAGGGAGGTGAAGGGTCAAGGGACTCATTAATGGGTTTGCATCTTTCTCTTTTAATTTTAGGGAATTGCAGAGAGGAAATATTGTCAGATACTTTAATGCCGTAATAGTCCAATCTCCAATCTCTATTGACATATGTTTCTTCACCAGGTCTAAGGTCATTATTTCTTTCATAAGTAAATAATTCTCTCCATCCAAGTTCAAAACAATATGGACCGAGAGTGGATGGAGAAGATGGCTCATTCATAGCTACTCTACTCTCATAATTATTAGAATTCCAAATCCTAGATGCATAAAAACACATGGGGTACTAGCAGCTTGGGCCACATAGGAATAATTAGCACTCTGAGGAGTGATATGTGTGGATGATGGAAAACTCAGCACTGAAGTATCATTCAAATAAACAGGAAATGAGGGATCATTCCAAGTAACAGGTCTTAGTACAGGGGGATCAGGAACATAAGCCCATAATACCTGGGAAGCAGACTGACCCACAGGAACTTGACATGACAAAATAGCCATCATGGCCACAAACATAACAGAAGGGCTACGCGGTGTACCCTGTTCTGCCACAAGGCTAGCCGCTTCCATACTCAGAGCCTTCAACTGAGCCCATGTCAGCAGGGAGCGACGCCTCGGTGGTGGTATCCTTCGGTGTCGGCGGCGTCTCCGTGGCTGCGATGGTGTCAGGTACAGCCGACAAAAGTGAGGAATCAGAGGATGAGTGCCGCCCAGGGACAGGTCCATGTTTCACCAAGCGCTCAGGAACCCACACAGGAGAGTCAGCAGACCTAGGAAAAACACAGACACGTCCTCGTCCCCATATGAGGACGGGGTCAGGGCCATTCCAGGTGTTAGTTAATACATCCTTCCATAAGACTTCAGGATGAGCTGTCGATTTGGGATGCCAAAACCTATCAGCTGCAGAGTGTCCTCAGAATCAGAATGTGCAGTGTTTTATGTAGTTCCAGACCGGATTCCCCCTTTTTTAGTTTTTGCAGAGTAAGTTTTAGGACAACATGTGCACGTTCCACAATGCCTTGTCCCTGTGGGTTATAAGGAATACCGGTACGGTGGTGAATTTGAAATTGAGAGCAAAAGGAAGAAAAACTTTTACTAACATAAGCAGGTCCATTATCAGTCTTTAAGATTTTGGGCGGTCCTATGATAGAAAAAACAAGTAAACAGTGAGCAATGACGTCTTTTGTAGCTTCACCGGTGTGAGCTGATGCCACAAGGAAATGAGAAAAGGTATCAATAGTTACATGAATATACTGAAGTTTACCAAAAGGAGAGAAATGAGTAACATCCATCTGATAGATGTGGCCACTTTGTAAGCCTCGAGGATTAACACCAAAGTGAGAAGGGTTAGGTAAATGTGGAAGACAAGCAGGGCATTGTTTAACAATTTGACGAGCTTGCTCATGGGTGATTTTATATTGTAGGCGAAGGCTACAAGCATTTTGGTGATGTAGGGCGTGAGAAGCTTCAGACTGTTGTATGGGTGTAAGAATTGGAAAAACAACTTCCAATTAATTGATCAGTTAATTCCAGTTAATTGATCAGCAACGTGATTACCTTCAGTTAGTGGACCTGGTAAGGGAGAATGAGCATGAATGTGTCCTATAAAGAAAGGTTGAAGTCTTTGCCTTAAAGTCTGCTGTAATGGAAATAAAAGGTGAATGATAGGGGAAGTATCAGAAGCACACAAGGAGGCAGTTTCTAAATCTTGGACGAGTCGAACCACGTATTGACTATCATAGTAAATGTTTAAAGGACAGTCCCAGTGAGAAAGGACGTGCTGTACAGCTAGGAGTTCAACCCACTGAGCGGATGTTTCTTTGGTTTGAAAATAAAAAGGTTGCTTATTTACAGTGCCAGCAGCAATGCCAGAAGAAGAACCATCCGTAAAAGCTAAACATGCATGCAACAGAGGAGCTTTAACACATTTTTGAGGAAAAATAATTGCAGCTTGGGAATAGAAATGAAGTAATTTATCAGGTGGAAGGTGACAAGTAATTTTTCCAGGAAATCCTGCAAATGCAAGTTGCCAGTTATCAGAAAATTGCCACAACCATTGTTGTTGGGGTCTTGTGTACGGGACGACAATTTCAGGAGGTTCACTTCCAAATAAAGTTAATGCCCGTACTCTGCCCTTGGCAACCAAGGTTGCTACAAGATCATAATAGGGAGAAACTACTTTACCTCTGCTAGACGGGAGATGAAGCCACTCAAGTATACCTTGCTGCCAAAAAACACCTGTAGGAGTATAGGCTGTGCGGAGAACACAGAAATTCCAAGGAGTATGTAATTGTACTCTAGTTAATTTTTGATCCGCAAGAGCTTTATGCACAAGCTGTAAAGCCTGTTTGGCCTCTTCTGTCAATTGTCTTGGTGAAATAGGATTGGAAGAGCCTTTTAAGATATCAAAGAGAGGTTTTAATTGACCTGTAGTAAGCTGACGACTGGGTCTAATCCAATTAAGGTCACCAAGAAATTTTTGAAAATCATTTAAAGAAGTTAAATGAGAGGTACACAATTTAGGCATGTCAAAAGAAACTTGCTGAGACTCAATGATTCGGCCTAAATAATGATAAGGAGTAGTTGTTTGAATTTTTTCCGGAGCAATAACCAAATTTGCTTGATTTAAACATTGTTGCAGATAAGCAAACGCAGCATGCAGACGAGATTCAGAAGCTGCTGCAAGT
>PVKP010044058.1:0-16953 GCA_004027715.1 Plecturocebus donacophilus
CCTCCTCCCGGCTCCGGGAGCCCGCCCGACGTGCTCCTTCGCCGCGGCCGCCGCCTTCTCCTCGGGCGGCCTCAGCTGCCGGGAGCCGTCAGCCCGCAGTGCCCGGCCCCCGCTCCTCAGCGCTGCCCGAGCACCAGAAGGGCGCGGCCGCCGCAGCGCCGGCCTCCGACGCCACTGACAGGACGCGGGCCCACCAGCCGCTCTCTTCCGAGGTGCCAGAGGCTAAGGCCGGGAACACCGACTCGGGAGCGACCACAACCGCGACTGAGGAAGGCGACCCGGACCGCCGCCGCTGCTCGCGGTCCCGGCCCTCGTGCGCGCACGCGCGCCGCTCTCACAACTTCCCGGCGGCCGCCGCGCCGAGACCCAACGCGCGCCCTGCTGCCCAGGCGACCCGAGCCCGGCCTCCAGCACCGAGCACCGCCCTCCCCGCGCTTCCGCCTCCCGTGAGGCCGTCGGCCTCGGCGTAGGCGCGCCTTTTCGCTCCTCCAGCTGCGGGTCCTTGCTGCCAACCGCCCATTTTCCCTTCTCTGCCAGCTCTCCTCTTAGTCGGCCTCTTCTCTCCTGGCCGCCCTGGCCCGGGCCGAAGCACCTAAAACCCGTCCGCCTGGCTCGCGCGGGGAGGCCGGCCCGGCCGCGGCCATCTTGCGACCCGCCCCTACGGCCTCGCAGCCGCTCCGCGCCACCTCCTGTGACCCCACTCGCCCAGAGCCCCTGACCTCCCAGGCCTCCCCGGAAGGCGACCTCCTCCTCACCTCTGGGTCTCCCATCGGCTTTGTCTCCAGGAGTGTGATCAGTCCGGCCGCGCTCCTTCAGCTTTGGTCATTTGTTAAATGACCAAACCCACGCATTTAAACCCCCTCACTTCATCTTTCCCGCTTGTTGAGTGCAGTTGGTACAGTGAAAGGACATTCGTGTACATCCTGGTTGCAGTCCAGTCGCCAGGGCGCAGGGGCAGGGGGAGCTCCGTTTCCGAGCGAGGCCTTGCTGCCTCCTCACTTCCTTCCACATCCCAGAGAAGGGAGAGTTCTGCTCCTGGGACCCCCGGGCCGGACCTCCTCGGCCACAGGAACTGACTTCCTCCTATGCCCTGTGTGCCACCTGCCCAACTAGAAGGCCCCGACACAGTACCTGCCTCCCTGGCCCAGGCTGGCTGTGGAACCTCATGGGCAAGTCCCTAGACAGTTAACCATCTGCTCACCTCGAGGTTAAAAACTGACCTTTATCTGTCCTTAAAACTGTAAACCTGGAGTGGAAACTGGCTCCTACCGCCCTCTCAATGAGTATAGTACCTGGCAAAGTCAAAAGGATTTTGACTTTTAGCAATGCAAATGAAATCTTGAAACTGATGTGCAATAAAACATATGCACGTTACAGGCAAAACCAGTCTTAACACTTACCACAGTGACCAATGAGTAGTCACATGTGGCTATGTAAATTTAAATAATTCCGTTCCCCTAGGGGACTAGCCACATTTCAAGTGTTCAAGAGCTACGTGCCCCTACCTTATTGGACATCATAGAAAAGGACATTTCTGTCATCCAGAAAATTCTATTGGACAGCTCCTAGCTAAAAGATTATAGGATTAAGCGTAAATCTCCAATAATATAAATATAGTATAAATCTATAGATTTATGTATAGGCGGTCTGGGTGACAAGAGCAAGACTCTGTCTCAAAAAAATAAATAAATTAGCTGGGCAAGGTGGTGAACACCTCTGGTCTCAGCTATTCAGGAGTTAGAGGTAGGAGGATCACCTGGACCCAGGGAGTTGAGGCTGACGTGTACCATGATCACACCACTGCACTACAGCCTGGGCAGGAGAGCAAGACCTTGTTTAAAAAAAAAGAAAGGAAGGGAGGGAGGGAAGGAGGGAAGAAGGGAAGGAAGGGAGGGAGCACTTTTCTTTATCTTCACCTATGTATTTATTTGTTTATTTATTGAGACAGGGTCTTGCTCTGTCGCCCAGGCTGGAGTGCAGTGGCATGAACATAGCTCACTGCAGGCTCTGTCTCCCTGGGCTCAAGTGATCCTGCAACCTCCGCCTGCCGAGTAGCTGGGACCACAGGCATGCCACCGCCGTGTCCAGCTATTTTTTTTCTTCTTATAGAGATGGGGGTCTTCCTATGTTGCCCACTCTGGTCTGGAACTCCTGGACTAAAGTGATCCTCCCACCTCAGCCTCACAAAGTGTTGGGATTAGAGGCACGAGCCCCCATGCTGGCTGCTGTTTTCTTTTAAAGGCCTATTTCCAATAGAGTTAAACATTCCTTTGCTTTCTCAGTATAGTCTCTGATTAAAAGAAAACAAACAAAACATCTAGAGCCACTCCATGAAAATTTAAAAAGAAGAAAACTCTAATTGAGCTCCCTTCCCAAACAATTGTTTTCCATAACAGATAAGAGTTAAGTTCATTGCTGGTGCAGTGGTGTTTTTAGACACTAACAATTCCCAGCAATCACTGGAGAGCCCAATTTCATTCAGCTGGTAGACCTATCCACCTGGCCAGATGTCCACTTGGTGAATTTTGTGTCCTCAACTTTTTTTTTTTTTTACTTTCTGCATTGGTAAGAAGACATAAATATTTGAAATAACCAAGATTCACGTTTATCATTTCTACAAATTTCTTCAAATCTGGGTTTCCTTTCCCCCCGACCCCACCCACTCCCAGACGGAGTCTCGCTCTATTGCCCAGGCTGGAGTGCAGTGGTGTGATATCAGCTCACTGCAACCTCCAACTCCTGGGTTCAAGCCATTTTCCTGCCTCAGCCTCCCGAACAGCTGGGACTACAGGTGCATACCACCATGCCGAGCTAATTTTCACCATGTTGACCAGGCTGCTCTTGCTCTCTTGACTTCATGATCCACCCACCTCAGCCTCCCAAAATGCTGGGATTACAGGCATGAGCCACCAAGCCCGGCCATAAATCTGGGTTTCCTTTTTACAGGGCTTGTGAGCTTTAGTGTATTTCCTTATGAAACTCCCTAAGCACTTCCTAAACCTTAATTAATGACCAGCTCCTCTGAGACATAATTATGAACACTTTTAATTTAACAAAAGCATAGGGAATTCTTGTTTCCACTGTTATGTGAAAGTAACCTGGCTTCAGTTTCTATTTATACGAAGCCATTAAATGTTAAACTTCTGTGTTAAATGCAGGTAAGAGAACTGTAGAATATTTTAAAAACTAGAGCAAAATGAGCATTTCTAAAATAGATGCACAGAACAAAAGGTATTTTAAGATGTATAATCTGCAATGTTATATTAAAAGCACTACATAAATTATAACACATACTATATCATATTTATATTTTATCATACACTATATTCATATCTTTCTTTTTTTTTTTTTGAGACAGAGTCTCACACTGTTGCCCAGGCTATAGTGCAGTGGCACGATCTTGGCTCACTGCAACCTCTGCCTTCCAGGTCCAAGTGATTCTGCTGCCCCAGCCTCCCAAGTAGCTGGGATTACAGGTGCCTGCCACCACGCCCAGCTAATTTTTGTATTTTTAGTAGAGACAGGGTTTCGGCATGTTGGGCAGGTTGGTCTCGAACTCCTGACCTCAGGTGATCTGCCAGCCTTGGCCTCCCAAAGTGCTGGGATTACAGGCGTGAGCCACCGCACCCAGCCTCATATCTTTCTATGAGTGCATTTAGTTTTGATTATACTACTTTGGAATGACCCCTCCCTCCCACAGTCTTGTGATCTAAAAAAATTATCAAGTCCAGATAAAATATATAATTTTTTATATTTAGCAAAACGTGGCCCAAAGCAACATCCTACCAATCATAGCCTGATATCAATTAATAATTTCTTTGGATACATGTAAAAAAAAATGCTCATGAAAGTTCTGCTGACTGTTAAGTGTAGATTTACAGGTTGATATTCAGGCTATTGTTTGGGTAGTGTGCAAATCCATCTTTTTTCCCCAACTTCTTTTTACAGGCATTGTGCAGGCAAACCCTTTAATGGCACTTCATCCCTTTGGTCTTCCCAGAAGAATCCCTTATGAAAACTGTGATAAGACAGTGGCTCATGTCTGTAATCCCAGGACTTTGGGAGGTCAAGGTGGGTGGATCATGAGTTCAGGAATTCGAGACCAGCCTGGCCAACATGGTGAAAACCCGTCTCTACTAAAAATACAAAAAATAACTGTGCATGGTGGCGGGCACCTGTAATCCCAGCTACTCGGGAGGCTGAGGCAGAAGAATAGCTTGAACTTGGGAGGCAGAGGTTGCAGTGAGGTAAGACCAGGCCATTGCACTCCAGCCTGGGTGACAGAGCAAGACTCTGTCTCAAAAAAAAAAAAAAAAAAAAGAAAGAAAGAAAGAAAGAAAAGAAAAGAAGACTGTGATAAGAATCGGGAGTCCCAGGCCGGGCGCAGTAGCTCATGCCTGTAATCTCAACACTTTGGGAGGCTGAGATGGGTGGATCACTTGAGGCCAGGAGTTAGAGACCAGCCTGGCCAACATGGTGAAACCCTGTTTCTACTACAAATACAAAAATTAGCTGGGTGTGGTGGCACAGGCTTATAATCCCAGCTACTCAGGAGGCTGAGACAGGAGCATATCTTGAACCCTGGAGGTGGAGGTTGCAATGAGCCGAGGTGGCACCACTGCACTCCATCCTGGGCGACAGAGCAAGATCTTGTGTCAAAAAAAAAAATAGAAAGAAAGAAAGAGAGAAAGAAAGAAAGAAAGAAAGAAAAAGAAAGAAAGAAAGAAAGAGAGAGAGAGAGAGAGAGAGAGAGAGAAAGAAAGAAAGAAAGAAAGAAAGAAAGAAAGAAAGAAAGAAAGAAAGAAAGAAAGAAGAAAGAAAGGAAAGAAAGGAAGGAAGGAAGGAAGGAAGGAAGGAAGGAGAAAGAGAAAGAAAAAAGAAAGAAAAGAAGGAAAGAGAAAGAAAGAAGAAAGAAAGAAAGAAAGAAAGAAAAGAAAGAAAGAAAGAAAGAAAGAAAGAGAAAGAATTGAGACCCCCAAAGCTGCTGTCACTTCCTGCGTGTGATTATTGTTGTTTGGATCATTACGGAACAGGAGAAAATGGTGGAAATCACTGCATAACAAAGTTGATCGTTCCACAGGTAAGATACCGGGGTAAAGAGCACCGGCATTCAAGTTGCTTGGGCCAAAAATTTAGAATTGGGGAGGCTTTCCACACCCTGTATCCTGTCAAATTCCTCCCCCTACCGTCTGTTTTCCTATACAGCAGATCTTTCTAAACTTAAAGCATAAAAGTGATTTGTCGTACCTCTGGTTAAAACCCTCATGTGGGCCAAGGGCAATGGCTCACGCCTGTAATCCCAGCACTTTGGGAGGCTGAGGTAGCAGGATTACTTGAGCCAAGGAGTTGGAGACCAGACTGGGCAATGCAGTGAGGCACTGTCTCTACAAACAAGTAAATTAGCCCGGTTGGCTGAGGTAGGAGGATCTCTTGAGTCCAGGAGTTTGAAGCTGCAGTGACCTATGACCCCATCTCTAAAACAAACAAAAACAACTCTCAAATGTCTTCTTTCCCGAAGTGGTCTGATCCTGTCAACTTTGAGCTCAGACCAAACTTCTTCCCCCACGTCCGCTGCAGTCCAGACAGACTGGCCTTGTTTTTGCTGTTTACACATACTGGCCTCAAATAGACCAAGCTTATTTCTGTCTCAGCATTCTTGCCTTAGCTGGGCCTTTGGCTTAGAACATTCTTCTCTTAGAGTCACAAAGCTCAACTCAAATGTCATCTGGTTAGAGCCCTTTCCTGACCACTGCTATGCCTGTCTGCCCATTCTCCACCTCACTACCCTGTGTTAATTTGCCTGTAGCACTTGGTTTTTGTTTATTTCCCCTCACTCCTTAAGGGAAGAATCTTTGTCTTGTTCACTGCTATGTCATGCCATACCTGGCAAAGTTGGAGCTCAACAATTTGTTGAATGAATGGATTTCACCTTACTCTTGTCTGGAGCAGAAGTTTTTCACCTGGGGGCAAAGGGGCTTCAAGAGATCATTCCCTTCTCTTCTACCTCCCATCCCCATGCTGCTGCAAATTATAAATGAAATTAAAGTTTGAGTATATTTATACATGCTATGAATGTATGAGCAATCATATATTTTTCAGATTTTCAAAGGTATCCAAAGAACAAAATGTTAATTACTACTAGTACAGAGTTTTAATTTCTAAAGTACTTTTGGCCGGGCATGGTGGTTCACGCCTGTAATCCAAGCACTTTGGAGGCCAAGGCAGATAGATCACCTGAGGTCAGGAGTTCAAGACCAACCTGACCAACATGGTGAAACCCCGTCTTTAAAAAAAATAAAAATAAGAAAAAAAAGTAAATAAAGTACTTTTGCATATTTAGTTCTCATTATGCTTATAAGGTTTTTTTCAGTAGAGACAAGTTTTCTCCATGTTGGTCATGCTGGTCTCAAACTTTCTACTTCAGGTGATCTGCTCTCCTCGGCTTCCCAAAGTGCTGGGGTTACAGGCCTGAGCCACCACGTGGGCCACCTCACCTGGTGAAACATGGTGAAACCCCATCTCTCCTAAAAATACAAAAATTAGTCAGGCATGGTGGTGCACGCCTATAATCCCAGCTACCTGGGAGGCAGAAGTTGCAGTGAGCCAAGATTGTGCCACTGCACTCCAGCCTGGGCAACAGAGTGAGACTCTGTCTCCAAAATAAATAAATAAATAAATGAAATAAAATTATAGATTCTACTGTATAAAGATATTCAGGTGCAGAGAGGTTAAACTTGTTAGAGGTCACACAGATAGTCAATGATGGAATTGACACAAATCCATTCTTATGGATGCAAAATCCTGTGTTCTTTCTGAAGACAAAGCCACAATCCAGAATTCTGGGGAAGTAGGTTTGCATTCGTGCTTACTTTCATTTGCTCAAAAATTACCAAACATCAACATTTTTCCAAGGATTTTCCTATTTAAACTAGTTTATAAGGCTGCTTTAAGTTTTTCAGTGAATAAACATTATCATCAGTTAGATCAAGGCAGTCTTCCATGCAGTCAGCCTCCATTTCAAACAAAATATTAAAGGAATGTACGAACCGAGGAACACAAAATTATTTTCTACTAGGCTAAGTTGAGCATAATTAGAAAAACAGAGTTCTAGGAGTATACCTTAAAGCCAAATAAAGATGATATTGAGCTCTCTGTTTAGATTTTTTTTTTTTTTTTTTGAGACAGAGTTTAATTCTTTCACCCAGGCTGCAGTGTAGAGGTTTGATGTCGGCTCACTGCAACCTCCACACCCAGGGTTCAAGTGGTTCTCCTGCCTCAGCCTCCTGAATAGCTGAGATGATAGACAACCGGCTAATTTTTATGTGTTTAATAGAGACAGGGTTTCGCCATGTTTGCCAAGCTGATCTCGAACTCCTGACGTCAGGAGATCCACCTACCTCAGCCTCCCAAAGTGCTAGGATTACAGGCGTGAGGCACTGCACCCAGATTTTTTTTTTTTTTTTTTTTTTTGGTAGAGACGGGTCTCACCATTGCTCAGGCTGGTCTTGAATACCTGGCCTCAAGCAATCCTCCTGTCTCAGCCTCCCAAAGCACTGGGATTGCAGGTGTGAGCCACTGCGCTCAGCTTGTTCAGATTTTACCTGCCCTTTTAGTTAGAATATATCAGTATAGAATAATCATCTATACTGAAAAATCAGTATGATCCTTTTTTAAAAAAAAAATCAGCTTTCCCAGAAAAGAAAAATTTAAATTCCATATCTCTCTCTCCTGTTCTTTTGATTTTCAAGAGGGGGAAAGAACCCTCCATTATTTGCAGAATTACTACAATGCTTCAATTGTGCGAATTTGGCAGCTTAAGATATTTCACTTCAAGGGCCACATCTGTAGAATACAGCCAGACAATGGCTTCAAAAGAGCTTGTTTTATAAACTCCAAGAAGTTATAGAGAACATGCCACTTGAAAGAATCGCCTATTCTGGGAGGATACTCAAGATCAAAGAGATTTTTTTTCTTCTTTACTAGCATCTATAATTAAAGACCTAATCCTTTATTTTAAGCAAGAAAACAATTCCCTTTATTGAATTAGTTGTTTTCCTTCTTAAAATCCAAAAATTAAAAAAACCCAAAAACAACAACAACAAAAAAATAAATAAAATCCAAAGGTTGACATCATGTTTTCGGGTGGAATTTCGAATTAATTAGCTTGGGTCATTCTTTGATTTTGAAGCATTTAACATGTTAGCCAAATGCAGAAAGACAAATATTTTAAGAGAGCATGGGGCCAGGTGCAGTGGCTCACACCTGTAATCTGAGCACTTTGGGAGGCCGAGGTGGGTGGATCACCTGAGGTCAGGGGTTCAAGACCAGCCTGACCAACATGGTGAAACCCCGTCTCTACTAAAAATACAAAAATTAGCTGGGCGTGGTGGCGCACACCTGTAATCCCAGCTACTCGGGAGGCTGAGGCAGGGGAATCACCTGAACCCGGGAGGCAGAGGTTACAGTGAGCAGAGACTGCACCATTGCGCTCCAGCGGGGGCGAGAAGAGCAAAACTCTGTCTCAAAATAAATAAATAAATAAATGAAAAATAAGGGCATATGGCCAGTCACAGTGGCTCATGCCTATAATCCCAGCACTTTGGGATGCCAAGGTGGGTGTATCAACTGAAGTCAGGTCACTACCAGCCTGGCCAACAAGGCAAAACCTCATCTCTACTAAAAACACAAAAATTAGCTGGGCATGGCAGCACACACCTGAAAACCCAGTTACTTGGGAGGCTGAGGCAGGAGAATTGCTTAAACCCAGGAGGCGGAGGTTGCAGTGAGCTGAGATTGTACTTCTGCACTCCAGCCTGAGCAACAAAGTGAGACTCTGTCTCAAAAAAAAGGGCCGGGTGCAGTGACTCACATCTGTAATCTCAGCACTTTGGGATGCCGAGGTGGGTGGATCACCTGAGGTCAGGAGTTTAAGACCAGCCTGGCCAACATGTTGAAACCCCGTCTCTACTAAAAACACAAAAAATTAGCCGAGCATAGTGGCAGGCGCCTGTAATCCTAGCTACCCAGGGGGCTGAGGCAGGAGAATTGCTTGAACCCAGGAGGTGGAGTTAGCAGTGAACCGAGATCACACCACTACACTCCAGCCCGCCACTGCATTCCACACAGTGAGACTTTGTCTCCAAAAAAAAAAAAAAGAGCATATCATTTAGAATTAATTCATCAAAAAAATTTCTTGTCAGGAGCCTCCTCTGGGAGATTCCTGATGGCTTTGTGTCACACAAATGCATTTGTGAAAACCTGTGTGGATTATTGCCAGAGTTTATTCTTAGGGAATCTCAATGTTTCAAAGACCCGCAAGTAAATCAGTTATAGAAAAATATCTAGAGAGGCTGGGCGCAGTGTGGTGTACGTCTATCATCCCAGTACTTTGGGAGGCCTAGGCAGGAGGACTGCTTGAGCCTAGGAGTTTGAGACCAGCCTGGGCAACTCAGCGAGACCTCCTTTCCACTAAAAATAAAAAAAAAAATTAGCCAGGTGTGGTGGCATATGCCTGTAGCCCCAGCTAATTGGGAGGCTGAGGTGGGAGAATCACTTGAGCCCAGGAGGTTGAGGCTGCAGTGAGCCATAATCGTGCAACTGTACTCAAGCCTGGGTGACAGAGCAAAGTAAAACAAACAAACAAACAAATCTAGAGCCTAATAGAAGAACTTCTTGGCTTATGATTGCCAGTGTCAGAACACTTTGGGGTTATTCCTTAACCATAACTGACACTGCCATCTCAAAATCTGACCCACTGCCAGGTCAAGGATTGCTGTTTATAAAGGAGAATACTCTGTTAACTCCCTTCCTTCATTTAAAATAAACCCTGAATAGATGTCTGGCAAGAAGAGGTTGTGATGTTGAAAAGAAATAAAAATGTTTTTTGGAAGTTCTTAACATACTTAGCTGAAGGCTGATAAGGACCTTTGGATTGTTCCCAACCACTGATTTTTTTCCACTATTAAAAAAAAAGTCGCCTGGGCAAGGCAGCTCATTCCTGTAATCCCAGCACTTTGGGAGGCTGAGGCGGGTGGATCATGAGGTCAGGAATTAGAGACCAGCTTGAAAAACATGATGAAACCCCATCTCTACTAAAAATACAAAAAGTTAGTCGAGCGTGGTAGACTGCGCCTGTAATCCCAGTTAGGAGGCTGAGGCAGGAGAATCTCTTGAACCCAGGAGGTGGAGGTTGCAGTGGGCCGAGATTGGGCCACTGCACTCCAGCCTGGGCAACAGAGTAAGACTCCATCTCAATAATAGTAATAACAACAGTTGGGTACATTGGTCTGGACCTGGGAAGAAAGTAAGTCTACGCTAGGTATATAAATGTAGGGGTTTTGGCATATAGGTTGTAAGGGGGGCCTAGGAGATTGCCTAGGGAGAGAGAGGAGAAGAGGGCCCAGGACAGTCTCCAAGGCTCATCAAACAACACCACTGAGGTGGAGGAGGAGCCAGCAAATGAGACTAAGGAGGGCAGGGCCTTTGTCTCCTCTTAGTACATCCAGGTAGTCCTCAATTTGTGACAGAGTTAACATCCAGATAAACCCATTGTAAATTGAAAATATCTGGCCAGGCATAGTGCTTATGCCTGTAATCCCAGCACTTTGGGAGGCTGAGGTGGAAGGATTACTTGAGCCTAGGAGTTTGAGAGCAGCCTGGGCAACACAGTGAGATCCTTTTTCAAAAATAAAATAAAATAAAATTGACTAGGCCTGACAGCATGCCTGTAGTCCCAGCTACTCAAGAGGGTGAGGAAGGAGGATCTCTTGAGGCCAGGAAGTCAAGGATGCAGTGAGCCGAGATTGTACCACAGCACTCTAGCCTGGGCGACAAAATGAGGTCCCGTCTCAAAAAAAAAATGTGCATATATATACATAGATATATATACACACACGTAGATCTATCTATATATATCTATAGATATACCCATATCTATACGTCTATCTATAGATATATCAACATATGTACATCTATCTATAGATGTATCTTTTGTTTTTTTGAGACAGAGTCTCCCTATGTCACCCAGGCCTGAGTGTAGTGGTGTGATCTCGGCTCACTGCAACCTCCACCTCCCAGGTTCAAGCAATTCTTGTGCCTCAGCCACCCAAGTAGCTTGGATCACAGGTGTGTGCCACCATGCCCAGCTAAATTTTTGTATTTTTAGTAAAGACAAGGTTTCATCCTGTTACCCAGACTGGTCTCAAACTCCTGAGCTCAGGTGATCCACCAGCCTCAGCCTCCCAAAGTGCTGGGATTACAGGCGTGAGCCACTGCGCCAACCACTATAGATATGTCTGTATCTATATATCTCTGTATCTATACCTAAATCAAAAATGCATTTAATTAATCTACCGAACATCATAGTTTAGCCTAGCCTACCTTAAACATTCTCAGAACTTGTGCGTTAGCCTAGGGTTGGGCACAATCATCAGACAACACAGTACACTATAGAGTAATGGGCACTTATCCTGGTGACACCCGGCTGACTGGAAGCTCTGCTCACTTCTGCTGCCCAGCACCACAAGAGTATGGTACAGCATATCACAAGCCCAGGAAAAGACCCAAATTCAAAATCCAAAGGATGGTTTCTACTGATTGTGTATCACCTTGGCACCATCATAAAGTTGAAAAATCATCAGTCAAACCACCAAAAGTCAGAGATCATCTATACTAACCTAACTGGTGATAAGCCCAAATAAAATAGTAAAGTTACCCAGAGACCACACTGCTTTTGGGTCTGCTGGTGGAGTAGGGATGGTTAGGATGGTTGTAGTGTGACATGGTAAAAGCCCCATAAGACTACATACCTCAACTACACCTCACTTTCTGTTGAAACTGCCCTGATGTGACAGGCAAGCAGTCCAAACCCACACCATCTTGGCCCTTGAGACTTGTAATAAGTAACTAAGATCTGTAACTTCCACCCTACCCAGGCAATGTGTAAACTAACACTCATCTTGACTTCTGTGAACCACTTAAGTAACAATAGAAATGTCCAAAGTCTCCTGGCCCTCGGAATGTCTGAAGCCCCTTGCCCTCACCCCTGCCCAGGAGGTGGTTTATGGGCATAAAAGATCTTGACACCCTCATTTCGGGGCTGCGGGTTAGAGAGACACGAGTCCTCCATGGCCGCCGGCAATAAAGACACTGTAATTTGTCCTAGTCTTTGTCTCAGTGGTGATTTCGCTCTGGCTTGGTTACAACAGCTTGAACTCCGCCTCCTGAGAGATCAGCAGTGGCATTAGATTCTCACAGAAGCATGAACCCTATTGTTAACCGCCCGTCAGAGGGATCTGGGCTGCATGCTCCTTATGAGAATCTAATGTCCGATGATCTGTCACTGTCTCCCATCACCCCCGGATGGGACCGTCCAGTTGCAGCAAGACAATCTGAAATCATTATTTCATTACATATTACACGGTAATAATAATACATGTACGATAAATGTAACGTGTTTGAATCATCCCAAATCCATGCACCCCATCCGGGGCCATAGAAAAACTGTCTTTCACAAAACCAGTCCTGGTGCCAAAAAGCTTGCGGACCGCTGTGTTAGCACGTTCCCAACAAATCAACCATTTCACAGAGATGGGAGGGAGGCTGAAATTTCAAATCCTCTGATGACAAGGTTTCTTTGACAACCAGCCCCACTGAGGCTGTCCAGGTGGCCCCAGCCATCAGTCATCTCATTAGCATACAAAGACACATCACTTCATACTTTACAAAGGCTTAGCGCTCTGCCTCAGGACACTGGGGCAGATACCACACAAACTCTTATTATGTTCCAGTGACCTATAGAATGGAAGAAAAAATCTGGACGGTAGATACTTCATAAGTGTCTCTTATCCAGAATGTATAAATAACTTTTACAAAACAACAAAGACAATCCAATCTAAAAACTAACAAAGAACTTCAATACACACTTCAACAGCAAGCACTTGAGAGATGCTTAACATCATTAGTCACAATTAAAACCATAAAGAGGTACCCCTTAACTCACACTAGAATAGTTACACTAAAAAAAAAACTGTTGACAAAGATGTGCGAAAACTTGAACTATTAAACACTCCTTGTGACAATATGAAATGGTGCAGCCTTTGTGTCAAATAATTTGGAGTTCCTTCAAACGGTTACAAATAGATTTACCATATGACTCAGTGATTCCATTCCTAGGTATATACCCCAAAGACCTGAAAACAGGTGTTCAAACAAAAACTTTTATGCTATTTAAATGTGTCAAGATCATAAATATGCAGGAAAGTCTTGGGAAGAGTGTCAGGAAAACTGGATCTGAATAAAAAAACACATTATACTCCCAGGCAGGGCAGGAGGTAACAGTGAAATGAGTTTGTAAACTGAATTATCATGCAGGAACCATGCTGATTTCCTGTTCTAGGGGTTATGTGGTGGTAACCTAGGAGAGTGTCCATGGTTTGGGTGAAATATACCGAAGTATTTTGTGGGAGGCTGCAAATCTGATACAGCAGTAACTGCTGGGGACTCTAAGAAAAGAGGTTATATTTTGCACTGCTACTGGAAGTTTCCTAGAAGTATGACATTATTAAAAAGTAAATTACTTTTTAAAACAACCATATCAATACTATGCCAGAAAAGCAGAGACATCACCAAAATCCACTATAGAGGCTACGCTTCATCCAAGGCTGTGAACCCTTATAAAAGCCTCAATGTCAACAGACTCCACTTAGTACATCTTCTTACTAGAGGCTACTGTGTGGATGCATTAGTGTTATGGCACAGTGTGGATATTAGTGTTAAGGCATGGTGTACACATTATATTGGTGTTGGAGAACAGTGCAGATATTACATTAACATCAGGGCACCATGTGGATAGTATTACGTTAGTATTAGAAGCAATGGTGTGGATATCAGATTAGCGTTAGAGTATGGTGTGGATGTGATATTGGTGTTAGGGCACGGTATGGATATCATAGCAATGTTAGGGCACGGTGTGATTATTATATTAGAGGCCACTGTGAGAACATTATCTTAGCAGCCACTGTGTCTGGGACGTTGACAATGATATCAGGGTGTAGTCGTAATGATGGGATTTGGGGATTTCATTTTTCTAGATGAATTTCTTCCTTTGCTGAGTACTCCAAAGACTCTCTTCTCTGCACTCAGGGCCGTGGAAAGGAAGTTTTTTACTCACCAATGAACAAGACTTAGTTGACACGACCCTCATGCTGCCCAGGCACCTCAGAGGGAAGTTGGTCGGGGTGGGTTCGCGGCCCTCTGGTGGCGATAGAGCTCAGCACAGACACTCCTGCTCAGTTCCTCTGCAGGTGTGCACCCCCTGCCCGGCTGTCCTGAAATACCTATAAAATTCAATATTCAGTTAATTCAATGTAATAATTTCAGAAACTCAAGCCAAAAGGAAGCCCAATGTAGCCATATCCTTCCCCAAAACGGTGATGGAAGACTTTGGAAGCCATGTAGAATGAAATGAATATATATACAAAATAAGAAAAACAAAAACCTACTCAAAATAGTCCAGAGACTATAATTTGAAATGCAAAACTATAAAAAATCTAAAAGAAAATCTAGATGACATTGGGTTTGGTGTTGAGTTTTAACACACAACATCAAATGCCAATTCATGAAAATATTGATAACAGACTTCATAAAACTAAATATTCTCCTGTGAAAAACTATTCAGAGAACAAAAAGACAAGACAGACGTGAGAAGATATTTACACAATACATACGTGATTTTAAAACTGGCTAAATATCTGAACAGATACTCAAGCACAGCAAATATACCGATAGTAGGCTAGGTATCGTGGATGCCCATCTCTACTAAAAATACAAAAATTACCCAGGCGTGGTGGTGCCTGCCTGTAATCCCAGCTGCTCGGGAGGCTGAGCAAGACAACCGCTTGAACCCGGGAGGCGGAGGTTGTGGTGGGCCAAGATCAGGCCATTCCTCTGCCCTACCGTATATGTAAAAATGCAGATTCACTGAATGACTAAATTGTATTCAGTGGAAGGCTGATCAAGGATTCAAAAAATGCAACCTTTTGTTTTATCTACTTCTGACCTAGAAGCACCCCCACTTCCTGCTTCCAGTTGTTGCACCTTACTGAACCAAACGACTGTACATCTCACACATATTGATTGGTGTCTCCTGTCTCTCTAAAATGTATAAAAGCAAGCTCTACCCTGACCACCTCAGGCCCATGTTGTCAGGACCTCCTGAGGCTGTGTCATGGGCATGTCCTTAACCTTGGCAAAATAAGCGTTCTAAATTGACTGAGACCTGACTCAGATATTTTGGGATCACAATCCACAGTCACCATGGTGTGACAGTTGGCTACAGCATTCAGTACAGAGACGTGCTATACAGGTTTGTAGCCTGGGAGCAATAGGCCATACCATATAACTTATGTGTGGAGTGGGTTACACCATCTAGGATTTAAAAGGACACTCTACGATGTTCGGACACATTTCTCAGAAAGAATCCACATCATTAGGAGATGCTTGAGTGTATTTTAAATGGTTAAAGCCTAGGAAAAAGAAAAAAAAACTCAACTCCTGTTATGGTTTAATAACAAAGCTTAATAGAGTTAACATATTTCATCTAATCTAAGATGCTAAGGATGAACAGACATTATTTTATGCACCATTACAAATAGGTTGCCAATTAAACTGACTTTCTGAATAACAACAAAAATGTGAATTTACTTCTATTAATGCCAGTAAAGTAAAATGAAAATGAATTATGGTTTTGACATGTTAAAGCAAAACAGGAGGAAGCCATTAGCCTGAGGTCTCGCCAAAGCAAACAGAAACCGAATTGGAGGCATTTAAACTGACTTAAAAACATTAACAAACCAACCAGTCAATGGCAATAAGTCCAGCCGCCCGTTGGCTGTATGACTAGGGACGCTGAGGGAACCATCCCCACAACAGGCGGTCGCCTAGCAGGAGCCAAGGACAAACCTCACTTAGCTGCCGCCACTAAGAGATCGAAGCCCCGAGCCCCGTTTTCCGTTCTGGTGCTTCAGGTGTGATTCACGAATTAGTCCTTTGCTCAAATAAACCGTTTATTTTGCCTAAAATTCTTCTAACCCCTAAATCCTAACGCCTAACCGGTAACCCCAACTCCAGCCCTAACCCCTAGCCCTGATCCTCACCCTAAGCCCTAACCGTACGTCAGTTTCCCCGTTTGCACTGATACGTCAGTGCTGAGGGTTCAAACTGCGGTACCGGCCGGCCGCATGGGCAGTGCGGATCCTATAGCAACACTGTGGACTGCGGCCGCGCATTGGCGCCACGGGTGTTTTCCGCACGAGCACTGCGGGTGTTGTATTCGTATTTCGGGCGTCTGTCTGCCTTAGGAACGCTCTACTTGTGTTCCGACGCTGCGTGTGCACCTCGCACTGCAGCCGCCTGGCCTTGGGTCGGGAGAACCCGGCGCGCAGGATTCGGAGGGGTTTTGGTGTCCAGGTTTCCACACCGAGGTCTTCTCGCTAGTGTCTGACCCTAAGCAGTCAGGCTGCAAACAGGAAGCATTTTACTCACTGTGGACGCGGCCCAGAGTTGTCCCAAAGTGAGGCTGTGCCCGCTAGGCCTCTGCTGTGGAGAAACAGCTCCGCCCTCGCAGTGCCCCCCAGGTCTACACTGGGGAGAACGAAACTCGGCAGACCGCCGAGATGCAATGCACGCCAGCACCGCGACGCCATCTGAAAAGGCGGGCTCGGGCGCCCCCTGCTGGCGGCCGCGCAGTGCAGGCGCTCTTGCTCCCGGTGATGCGCCCCCGCCCTCTTCTGGCGGCTGGGGCCACTGCAAGGCCCGCTCACAGTAAGACCCCCGCCCCAGGGTCTGTGCTGAAGAGGACGCAGCTCCCCCCTTGAAGTGCCCCCCAGGTCTGTACTGAGGAGAACGCAGCTCTGCAGACCGCTGTGACGCGACAAAGGGCGGCGCTGTGATGTG
>PVKP010044059.1:0-16957 GCA_004027715.1 Plecturocebus donacophilus
AAAAAAAAAAAAAAAAAAAAAAAAAAAAAAAAAAGTAATAATGTTCATCCAGCTTTGGTGCTGCTGTGTTAGCTACCATGCAAGGAGATGGGGAAGCAAAAGCCATGATGACATTTCCACCGGTTTCAAGGGCAAAGGTTAACTCCAATATAAAGGAGTTCAAACACTTTTCAAATTGGACATATTCACATCTATCGTCTTAATTCCAGTGTTTCCAAATCCTTTTTCCCTGATCTCCAGAACATCCACAGATCACTGCATGTGTCTGGGAACTTCGCAGGCTTCCTTCAGAAGACATTCCAGACACGCCCCTCTGCCTTGGCACTGATACTTGGCATCTCCCCTTGACATCTCAAGTTTGTCATTTACTCACTGTGTGACCTTGCGCCAGTAGTGCCCCTTCTCTGAACCTCTGTTTCCACCCCTGTAAGTTGGGCAGATGAAGGTCCAGTCTGAGACTGGTTGAGCCCTTGGAATGACAAAGCCAGGAACTGTGAATGGACAAAAATAAGAGAAATCAATTCTAATAGTCATAAGGCAACCAGAGGAGAAATCATCCCAATTCTACCCGAAGACTGATGGGCACCCATTTAGAATCCAATTTCAATTCTACCTGCAATAAGGTGTGTGACTTGAAAATGTCTCTTAATCTCTCTGAACTTCATGAGTCAAATCAAGGTAATGTTAATACCTGCCTCAGAGTTCTGGTGAGGAGTAAATGAAATAACTCCTGTAAACATATTTTAGAAACTGTCTGACCAGGAAGAAGCCCTTGGGGCCATTTCTGCTTGGTTCCTGACAAGTGACGGGCTACAAGCAGAACACTGACCAGCACAGGGTGGAGGTGAAGTCGGTGGATACCGTTGTGCCCTACTCACTGCAAGGTGGCCTCCCAGACTTCGCTGGATGGGTGATCTTGGCCTGAGAATCAACGACAAGCCCCTCTTTGTGTGGCTGGAGAGGAGCTGAAGCTGTGCGAACAGGAGGTGAGCATGCAGCCGGCAGAGCAGGCAGCATCCGCGGAACACCCGGGCCTCCTGCCTGAGGGGCAGACCCTCCCTTCGTCCTTTGGCTGCTGCCCTGGGATCAAATGGATACGACACAGCCCACGGCACACCGCCGCCAGAGAGGGGCAGGCCCAAGGGTTGGGCTCCAAATCCTGGAAGCGGTTTCCCAAGACACCAGATTTGCAGCACACAAAACCGGAAAGGCCCAGGTAAACCCGGTCACTGGCACCTGGGCAATGAAGTGCTTTGACTGGAGGGCTGCAGGTCCCAGGAGCGGATGGGCAGCGGGGAGATGGCGGACCCTCCGTGAGGTGGTATGCGTGAGCCACGTGAGCGCTGGGGCATCTCCTGCACGGAATGGCACCCACACCAGGTGCCCCTGCCCTTGCCTGGCTTCACCAGCCAGAGGATCAGTCCTGGAAGGGCAGGGGGAGGACAAGAGCAGGTGAACAGGCCCCAGAATCGCTCTCCCTGCCCCTGGCCAGAACGCAGAGCTGCCTGGCGCACCTCAGACCACTCCTTGGCTCTCTGGTGGGCACGCCCGGGGTGGGAGATGCAGACCCCTCGCCCCGCTGGCGCCCCCGGAGCACGTGCGGGAGGGGCAGGAGCCAGGACCAGGAACTCCGAGGTGAGAGCCGAAGGCGCGGGGACCGGCCACCACAGACCTTTGGACACCGCAGTGGGGGTGGGGGTGGGGGTAGGGATGGGAGTGGGAGTGAGCGGGCCCCTGTGTGCCGGGGTGGGGGGTGCTAGGGGAGAGGAGAAGGTGACGTCACCCGGGGACCTGGGGCCCCCTGGGGCGGCGGCGAGAGCTCGGCCTCGTGACCTGCTCGCGCCAATGGCCCTGCGGTCTCCCGGGCGACGCGGAGGGTCCGCGCTGCACCGCCACCGCGCCCCCGCCCCGTGTCCGCACTGCAGAGAGCGGCGGCGAGCAGGCGCCGGCGCAGTGGCCCACGTGCTGCGCGAGCTAGAGGGAAGCAGCCTGAGCGAACGCCGGTGCGGGGAGCCAGGGGCACCCGACTCCGCCGCCGCCGCACGTAGCCCCCGGCGCGCCCTGTGGGGACCCGGACCAGGAGGGACCCTGCCTCGGGAGAAGGTATTAGACTCACCTGGGGAGGGGCACGCTGGGCCCCGGGAGACTCCGCCGACCCTCGCCTGCCCGCCCTAACAGAACTGAAGCAGTCTGCCCGGCAGGGGCGGGGGGTCCTGGGGCGGCGCGGGGAGGGGGCTGAGGCCCGCAGGGACCCCCGGGGGACGCGGTTGGGCAGGGGCGAGGCCTGGCTGCAGAGGCGACGCCGGGTGAGGCGGGCGGCTGGGGGCTGGGGTGGGCGTGGACGTGGTGGGGAGGGGTGGGCATTAACCTCGCTCTCCCCTCGCTCGCATTCACAGGCTGTGGAGACCTGGGCCTTCAGCGATCATCCTAGGAGTTGGTCCTGATCACTCCCCCCAGATTAGTATCCAAAGAGATTCGGGAACATGCCGTCGACCCTGTTGCAGGACTGGTGTCGTGGGGAGCACCTGAACACCCAGAGGTGCATGCTTATCCTGGGGATCCCGGAGGACTGTGGAGAGGATGAGTTTGAGGAGACGCTCCAGGAGGCTTGCAGGCACCTGGGCAGATACAGGGTGATTGGCAGGATGTTTAGGAGGGAGGAGAACGCCCAGGCGATTCTACTGGAGCTGGCACAAGATATCGACTATGCTTTGCTCCCAAGGGAAATACCAGGAAAGGGGGGGCCCTGGGAAGTGATTGTAAAACCCCGTAACTCAGATGGGGAATTTCTCAACAGATTGAACCGCTTCTTAGAGGAGGAGAGGCGGACCGTGTCAGATATGAACCGAGTCCTTGGGTCGGACACCAACTATTTGGCTCCAAGAGTGACTGTATCACCCGAGTTCTGGACCTGGGCCCAGACTCTGGGGGCAGCAATGCAGCCTCTGCTAGAACAAACGTTGTACCGAGAACTAAGAGTGTTTTCTGGGAACACCATATCCATCCCAGGTGCACTGGCCTTTGACGCCTGGCTTGAGCACACCACTGAGATGCTACAGATGTGGCAGGTGCCCGAGGGGGAAAAGAGGCGGAGGCTGATAGAATGCTTGCGCGGCCCTGCTCTCCAGGTGGTCAGTGGGCTCCGGGCCAGCAATGCTTCCATAACTGTGGAAGAGTGCCTGGCGGCCTTGCAGCAGGTGTTCGGACCTGTGGAGAGCCATAAAATTGCCCAGGTGAAGTTGTGTAAGGCCTATCAGGAGGCAGGAGAGAAAGTATCTAGCTTTGTGTTACGTTTGGAACCCCTGCTCCAAAGAGCTGTAGAAAACAACGTGGTATCTCGTAGAAATGTGAATCAGACTCGCCTGAAACGAGTCTTAAGTGGGGCCATCCTTTCTGACAAGCTCCGAGACAAGCTTAAGCTGATGAAACAGCGAAGGAAGCCTCCTAGTTTCCTGGCCCTGGTGAGGCTCCTGCGTGAGGAGGAGGAATGGGAGGCCACTTTAGGTCCAGATAGTGAGAGCCTGGAGGGGCTGGAAGTAGCCCCAAGGCCACCTGCCAGGATCACTGGGGTTGGGGCGGCACCTGTCCCAACCTCTGGCAACAGTTTTGAAGTGAGGCCTTCCCAGGGTTCCCGGCGCCGGAGGGGCAGAGGCCAACGCCGAAGGGGTGGTGTGCAGAGGGCTGGCTCTCGAGGCTCAAGAAAACAGAGACGCCACACATTCTGCTATAGCTGTGGGGAAGATGGCCACATCAGGGTGCAGTGTGTCAACCCCTCCAACCTGCTCTTGGTAAAGCAGAAGAAACAGGCTGCGGTTGAGTCGGGAAACGGGAACTGGGCTTGGGACAAGAGCCATCCCAAGTCCAAGGGCAAGTAGGCTCGGGAGAACAGGGCAACGTTTCCTACCCCAGCCCAAGGAGACAAGAGAGATATGGGAAGGAGGGGAAAGAGGAGCCCAGACACACAACAGATGAGTGGAGCGGGGCAGAGGGACAGCGCAGTCAGACCGAGGCCAAGCTCCCTCACTCTCTGCCAGCTGGAAGGGACTTCAGCAACCAAGACCAACTGGCAGCTGGCTCAGTGGGGGTCAGGTCCCCATCCCCAAAGAGGTGCCGGAGAGGAAAGCGGGGAGCCACTGCATCCGGCGCACGGGGTGCCTGGGCCTCAAATGGGGACCCCAACAAAGCAAAGCTTGAAGAAAGTGCGGCTGGGAGTTCTGTCCTGCTCATCCAGCCACCCCCAAATACCCACCCTGTGGACTTCAACCCCCAGGCCATGTGGGACCCAGAGGAGCCTGCCCGGGGCCTAACCCTGCCAGAAGGAGCCAGGGCTGGTGAGGAAGAGCTGTGGGGCAGAGGCAAAGCCCCGCGGGGGACGCTGCAGGGTCCAGCGCATCTTCAGGACCATCTCCACTGCACTAGGGGAGCCCCAGGAAGGCAGCACCCTGGAGACCCTGTGCCAGTGAGGCCAGGAGACCCTACAGCTCTGAGAACCCAGTGCCAGCTAGAGGCTGTGCAGGCAAGGAGACCAAAGGTTGATGAGAAGACCCCCAGCAGGGACACTGGGAACCCAGCAGGCCAGTGTCCTCACAGCTGACTTAGGCTAGGGTGGCTGTGAAGGGAAGTCTTTGTTGCAAAGGAGGAGGAAGAAAAGGGAGGACTTGGTGGGGGGTTTGTTTCTTCTGCTTGTTTCTGTACAGGGCCACCAAACTCCTGGAGAAATAAGGCGAGGAAAATCTGGGGCTACCATGGCCAAAGCAACTCAACAGATGCTGACACCAAGGCCAGCCCCAACCCTGGCACCTCGGGAGTCCAGCCTGGACGCAGCCCCTAAGCAGCCAGCTGTGGCCCGGGCGGGCGCACCTGAAGACATCTGTCCCGAATCCCACTGGCCCTCAGCTGGGAGATGACAGGGGGAAAGAGGCCCTCTCAAGGGTGCCAGCTGCCTTGGTCTCCCAAGAGGGGTCCCCCCACTCGCTGTCCCCGGGCAGACTGCCCTGTTCCGGGAATCCCACCCTCACCTATGTAGGCCCTATAGTGACCCCTGCGCCCAGCAGACGCCCACCCACCACTAGCCGTCATTCCTGCACAAAGTCGTGTGCTGTGCACCCACCCGGGCGGCCGCCTCTGGGCCCGGGACACGTGCTGTGAGCTTCCTGCGAGCCCACGCTCTGCTCGCTGCTGTCTGTCCCGCATTGTGAGCAGCGCCTCTGCTTTCCCGGTGTAGACCTAGGCCCGGGGCTGCTTGTTCTCCTAGAGCTGTGTGTGTTCTTCTCTGAGCAGCTTCTCCCTGGAGGCCCCCAGTGCAGTCCCAAGAGATGGCAGAAAGGAGGTACCAGGATACCACGGTGATGACAGTGCCTGTGACACGAAGAACTGAACCCAGGATGGAGTGGGGCTGCCCTGCCTGAGGCTCCCCGGGGAGCTTTGTGCTTTGGTGTTCCACCCCTGTTGTTACTTGTGACTCAGTTTCCTCAGCCTGGTGGGGTGTTCCCTGCTGTTTTCCAGTGTTCTGTGACTGTCCTGTGAGGGCCATAGGGTAGGGATGGGCTCGGGAGGGGGCTTCCTGAAGCCAGTGGACACTGCCAGAGTCCACCGTCCTGGCAAGAGGCGGACCTGGGGCCCTCGGGAAGGAGGGAGGTGGCCACGGGGGCCACAGCAGGAGGGGAGGCAGATGAGGCGCCTTGCCAGAACCCCAGGAGGAGGGCCCGGGACCTGTGGCCTGTGGTGGCTGTGTGCAGTTTCTCTCTGTGTTGTGGTTCCCTTCTCTTCAACGGTTTCAGTATGTGTTTCTCTTCAATAAATTTCATTCCGTGTTCCAGCTCACCTCGCCTCTTCTGTGGGAAACTAGGGGTGAGGTTGGTTGGGGAGGGGGTTGGGGTGGAGTGAGGGCCACAGGGGCTTTGTTAACACTGGTGTATATTTGGGGCTTGGTCTATAGGGCATTGCAGAATGGGCTATCTGCGCATGTTGGTCATGAGCTAGGGTTTGTGGCTCATGGACCCAGGCAAAGAAACACAGCTGAGCAGGCTGGATAGTCCCAGTAGACAGGACACTGGTGGGCCCAGACAGTGGCTGGTTGGGTCTCCAAGGCACTGGTTGAGGTTCTCCAAAATGAATGAGTACATATTTAAGGGAGGGTGAGGGACAGCAGGCAGGACTAGTGGCCCTAGGATCCCTTATATCACTATTGGGGTTCAGGGCTTCCACAACTAGTGCATCAAAACCAGGCCCATTTCTGTGAGTGTGTGTGAGATGGGGAATGTGTGTGTGTGTACTAGTGATTATGTGAGAGTGAGTGTGGGAGAGTGTGAGTTTGTGAGTGTGTGTCGTGTCAGCGAATATGTGAATATGTGAACAAGTATGTGAGATGGTGTGTGAATGTGTTAATGAATGTGTGTTTGTTTTTGAAATAAGTATGCATTAGTTTTTGTGTGTGAGTGAATGCGTGTTAGTGCTCAAATGTATGTGTATGTGTTTAATGTGTATGTGTGTTAGTAAAAGTATGTTTGTGAGTATGTGAGAGTGAGATGGTGTGTGAATGTATGTATGACAGTGAATGTGTGGGTGACTGTTTTTGACTGTGTACATGAGTGAATATCTCTGTGTTTGAGAGTGCTAATGTCTATGAGTTTGAGTGTGTATGTGTGAATGTATGGAATGAGTGTATGTGTGGGTATGTGTGTTAGTGTGTATGAAACAATTTATGAGAGGGTGTGTGAGTTTTCATGTGAGTGCAGGTGTTGGGTGATTGGTGGGATTTTTATTTCTTTAAGGAATCAAGAGAGTTGGAAAGAAGGCAGACAGAGGTAGAAGTTGCTTTGCTGCAAAACAGCAGCGAGACTTTTGTTGCCTCTAGGCTGCCTACTATCTACTCATCCATTTCTCACCCCTGGCACATTCCTATTTGTAGGTTCACATGGCTTCTTGGCCTTTGGGCTAAGATCAAGCACAGTATCTATTTTAAGGTCCCTAATCTTAAAATAGATATGTGTTACTGTTACTGTGTGATTAAAGCTGATAGAAACATCCTCGTATGAATCTCTGTGGACTTTTTGTTCCCTTTCTCCTGCACAAATACCTAGGAGTGGAGTGGCTGGGCCACAGGGTAGTAGTGGTATATTTAACTTTATAAGAAACTTCACACAGATTTCCAAAGCTATTGTGACAATTTATACTCCAATGAGCAGTGCCCATTTCTTAGGATACTCCAAAAAATCTTGTATTGCCAGTTTTTAAACTTTTAGCCATTTTGTTGGGTGACTCATCATGGCATCTCACTGTGGCATTAGTTTGCATTTCTGTGATGACTAATAATATTGAGCACTTTTCTGTGTGCTTATTAGCTATCTGTCTATCTTCCTCAGTGAAGCACTTATTCCCTTGCCTAGTTTTTACCTGGGTTCTTTTTTGTTGTTGTTGTTGTTGCACAAGTTGTTAAAATACTCTGGATACAAGTCCTTTGATATACGTGCTGGGAATACTTTTTACCAATTGTGTCTTTCTTATACATATTCTTAATGGAATGGTGTCTGTTCATAAGCAGATGGGTTTAATTATAATGAATTCCACTGCATCATTTGTTTCTTTTTACAATGACGGCTTCCTGGGTCCTGCCTAAGATATCTTTCATTGGCCCACATTTACAAACATATTGACCTATGTTTTCTTCTAGAACCTCTATAGTTTTAGCTTTCGCATTTAGGTCTTAGAATGTACCTACATTGGTTGGGCGCAGTGGCTCACACCTGTAATCCCAGCACTTTGGAAGGTCAAGGCAGGAGGATTGCTTGAGCCCAGGAGTTTGAGACCAGCCTTAGCCTCAAAAAAAAAAAAAAATTACCTGGGTGTGGTGGTGCACGCCTATTATCCTAGCTACCTGGGAGGCAGAGGTGGAAGGATTGCTTGAGCCCAGGAGATTGAGCCTGTGCTCCAGCCTGGGTTACAGAGCCAGCTCCTGTCTCAAAGGAAAAAAAGGAATGTACCTAACAAGTTATTGGTGTAACGTCAGATACATTTGAAAAGACTTTCCTTTTGACATTGATTTTATTTAGAGCGTTGGTCAAAAAATGTTTGACTTTGTACCTGTGGATCTATAACGGGGCTCCTCTCTTCCACGTTTCACTTCTAAAGTTTCCATTTGGTTTTCTGTTATAGGTATCATTTTTCTGTTGAGATTTTTCCTTACTCGTTTCTTCATTATTTTCATGTTTCTCTTTCAATTCTGGAACGATACATTTATTTCTAATAGCTGTCTTTAAGTTCTCATATGCTAATCCCATTGTTGTCACCATTTTTGGGCCTACTGAAACATTTTCTTCTTGGGATGAACCATGTGTTTCTCCTTCCCATGTCTAGAAGTTTTGCATAAAAGCTGGATATTTTAGGCTGTAAAATATCTTTGTTTTGTTTCCATTAATTCCATGTTGAGTTGTTCCAGCAGGCAGTTTGTTTACTTACAGACCTGCTTAAGCCTTTGAAGCCTTGTTTTCAAACTTTGTTAATGTGGGTTCTCATTAACAAAACCTTAGCTTTGCTCCTGAGGTGTGGCCTTTCTGGGTTCTGTACTGAATGTCCAGCTATTTCAATGTGGTCTCTCTACTGTGGCTGGTGGGAAATTGAACATCTCTGAAGGCTGTGTGAGCTTTGGCAGTTGCCCGGCTCACAGCTTTCGTTCTGTGCTCAACCTTGTGATGTCTCTATCTGAGCAGAGCTTAGCATGCAGCCAAATACTGCGTGGGAACTTTGTGAGATGCTCTGGAGCTCTTTCTCCGCTCAGTTCCCTTCTCTCCTGTACAGTGACTGCAAATTCCAGATAGCCCAGTAGCATTCAATTCTACAACTCAGTGAGAATGCCACTTGCTGTTTGGATTCTCCCTTCACTTTGTCATAGACTGTAAAGTGCCTCTAAGCCAATATCTGGGTTGATCTTTGGCCCTATTTCATTTGTTTCTCTTCTCTCAAAACTCATAGTCCTAGTGAGCTCCCCATAGCCAATGCACTCACTCTTTGGTGAATGAAGTTGAATGATCAGTAGATATTAGGAGTCTGTGGTGTAAGTTAGTGTGGTTGGGTCCCAGGGTGATGGACGGAGAGGCAAAGAGAAGACAATGGCTTCATAGGGAGATCAAACAGGACCACAGTGGGTCTGTAGTGCTCAGTACCTTGCTAACGACTTTGGAAGTGCAGGAAGGCACCTGGATCTTAAGGGAATGACCACTGTCCTGAGATTCGTGAAGGATAGGAATGACCTGCTCATGTCTGCAAACTAGAAAACCAGCAATGAAGCAGTGTTAGGGATAGCTTGGAGGGGGCATTTGTACAACACCAGAGGTGGCTGCAGAGGTCGAGGTGTTGGCTGAATCCAGGGACTACTGAGTGCTCTCATCTACTGAGGTTGGAGAGACACCAGAGCCAGGAGACAGGAGATGTTTGTTGGACGGAGTCTCTTTCTAGTCTTGAGCCACACTTCCCCATGTGAAACTAGTTTTGCCTGATCATCAAAAAGTCCCTAGAGGCAGCACTTGTCAGCTAACACTATCCACCTTCTTCCTGTCCCCCCATCCAAACTTCAGGCTATGGTGTCACATTATGTCACAAGAGGGAGGGCCTAGGATCTTCTGGATGCCATGTGCTTCTGGCTGCCTTCTCTCCTCTGAACTGACACCCTTAAAAGCCTTATTTCTACCAGAAGGTGTGGAATGTCCTCAAGGAGGCACAAGTCAGCCCAGCTCAGTTTGAGGGTTACTACTGTCAACTTGATTGGATTGAAGGATACAGAGTATTGATCCTGTGTGTGTCTGTGAGGGTGTTGCCAAAGGAGATTAACATTTGAGTCACTGGGCTGGGAAAGGCAGACTCACCGTTAAACTGGGTGGGCACCTTCTAATCAGCTGCCATTGAGATTAGAATATAAGCAGGCAGAAAAATGTGAAAAGAGACCCTGGCCTAGCCTCGCAGTGTGCATCTTTCTCCCATGCGGGAGGCTTCCTGCCCTCAAATATCGGACTCCAAGTTCTTCAGTTTTGAAACTCAGACTGGCTCTCCTTGCTCCTCAAGCTTATAGACAGCATTCTGTGGGAACTTGTCATTGTGTAAGTTAATACTTAATAAACTCCCATTTATACATACATATCCTATTAGTGCTGTCCCTGTAATACACTCTGCTCCAACAGATCTTCACAGTGTAGGCCCATCCCTCAAGCAGGCAACTTGCTTGCTGTGAGCTGTGACTGTTGTTCACAAGTATCCTATTGGTTTGCTCCTAAAGTCTTGCCTACAGGGAAAATTTATTGTGGCATCCACCATGGAACATGATCACTGCCCATTGCCCACAAACTCATGATTTGGGAAAACCATGAGCAGCTTTTCCTTGTGGCTAAGTAGACCAAGGAGGAAACTACATTCCACACAATAAACCCAAAAAACACAAACAAATGGTCTGAACTTCATAGCGCAATTTGGAAGCAGGCAACGGGAAAACACTTATGGGGCCAACTCCACCCAAACCATGAGGCTTCCTTGACAGCCATGGCCCAGAATTCACTCTGATATGTGATATGAGACACTGTTTAACCCATATAGCACCTGGGAAGCCAGGACCCCAGAGTCCCCCCAGTAGAGGACGGGGGCACAAGTCCCTGGGACCAGGGTGCAGACATCTGCAGGCTTCTCTCCTGGAAACCGTGGCCCTGCCCATGAATGCTGATCGACTCCTGAGGCACCATCCAAACTCCAAAGTCAAAGTGAGGAGTTCCAGCAGGCTCAAGGGCAGAACGAGCAGGAGCAGGAGCCTCTGATAGGATTCCATGGACTTGTGGGGAGAAGGGCCAGCCATGCTCAGATGACGCTGCTTCCTTGGGAGGAGAGTGAATGTGCCCCATGGGTTGGGAGAGCCAGCGGCACACATGGGGAGGAAGGGAGCTGAAAGGCAGGTGGCGGAGGAAAGATCTAGCTGCAAGCAAGCTCACTGGGAGCAAGCACCGGGCTGAGCTTGCTATGGAGGTCCTCTAAATCCGAAACCTATGCAGAGAGGACTTATCACCAATGCGGTTGTGCCCCGAGCCCCATGGCACCACTGAGCCCACTGCCACCCGCCTGCACCCCCAAATCCCCTACCCAAGCTCCTCCAAAGAGACTTCGGTGAGCTGAAGAGTGTGCCAAAGGCAACCAGCTGTGTCAAGGACCAACAGAGAATAAGCTCACACTTATTCAGCCCACCAGGACCCTGAGTCTGGGAAGCATGGAGTGCCACATCGGGCTGTCCCTCAGAAAAATTCTGCTAGCTGGGAAGGAGCCACCTACACCTGTGAGGTTGCAGAGGGCAGACTGGGGGCACGGCAGGTTGTTTGTGTGTGCATGTGTGTGTATGTGTCCATGTGTGGCGGCAGGGATGGGAGGCACAGGAGAAAGACGCTGAGGAAGTGCTGCTCTCCCGCCAGGTAGGGGTCGCCAACCAGGGAATGTCAGGGTCATATGGCAGGAGGCAGGAGCTAACCTGGAAGCCCAAGGGCCTCTCGTGAGATTTGGGCAGGGCCTGGAGCCCTCGGGAGCAGAATCAAAGAGGACAGTGGGGGAAGGAGTCTTCTGAGCAGTCAGAGCAGGCTGCGGCCAGTGGGGAACTGGCCCGAAGCTACAGACTTGGAAACTTTGGTCCTGCCTGGGAGGAAGGTAGGAGGGAGCCCCAGGCTCTCCTTGGCAGAGATGGGAAGGCCCCCCATTTGGCCGTGCAGAGCCTGGGCCCTCGGACATTGCAGTACACAGCAGAGAAGTCCTTCCAGGTTCAGGGGCAGACAGCGCTCCCTCTCAACCTGTGGAGGCTGTAAGAAGACTGTCCAAGGCCAGCCAGCCGGGAGGCAGCCAGGTGGGGAGAAACACAGACAGAGACCTGCTCTATGTCCAGGCCTGTGTCGCAGGAACTCAGTGAGGCCGGCTATCCTTGGGACTTGATTCTCAAGAGCCAGTAGTGCAGGAGGTGCTCTATAGGGCCATCTGGTCACCAAGCAACCCAGAGCCTTCTGTGAATCTTGATTGAAGCATCTGTGTCCACCTCAGGCTGCAGTGCCTCCGTGTTCATCCCTTCAGGTGCCCACCATCTGCTGGGCATGCTGGCTCTATGCAGCCTGCTGCTGGCAGTCAGGGGAACGGAGCTACAAAGATGGAAGACTCTGGGGGCCAAATCAAGCAGGGGGCACCTTTACAATTCCTTTACCTTTACCAGGGAGTCTGCCTGCCCACAGGCCAGGGCTGTGGGCTGGGGGGAAGACGAAGGATAGGAAGACGGAGAGTGGGAAAGTGGCGGGAGGGAGGAAGAGGGCAGAGCGAATGTCTGCCTGGGTGTCGCACAGACCACTCAAATGCGACCACGGCCACAGGAACTCATCCCCACGCCTGTCACCCCTCTTTCCACCAAAGGCAGGAGGAAAGACAACTGCCAGCATGGTCCCCATGTCAGACACGGGCTCTGCCTTCCACTAGGTCCACATAGAGCAGGGAACCCGAGGACATGCGTGAGCCATCACCGGGCCTTCTCCCTCTACGGAGCCTGTATCTTCCGCTTTCTGTTAGACTCTCCTTGCCCAGCCCCAGTGGGACCTGGACTTGGGCTGCTGCCTCTTCTCTGCTCCAGGCTTCCCTTCCTGCTGATCAGTTCCCTCACATGGCTAGCTGGCCAGTCTCAGCGTCACCAGCCCCTGGCTTCAAAGCCATCAGGGCTCCCCACAGCCTCCAGGGTAAGGCCCCGGTTCCCTGGCAGGCTGGAGCAGGCTGACAGATTCAGGCACTTGTTGGAGAGAAGGCACCTAGGGCCTCCTCTGGGCCACACTCTGTTCTTGGTGCTGGGGACCCAAGGTGGGAGATGCTGCAATACAGTTTGAACACTGTGTCCCTGACAAAATTCACGTGGACAGTTAACCCCTGATGCAGCAGGGTTAAGGGGTGAGATCTTTAGGAGGTGATGGGGCCATGAGAGCACAGTCCTTGGGGATGAGAGGAGTCCCTTGTAAAAGGCTGGAAAGCTCTAGATAGGCCCCCTTTTTGTCCTTTCCTCCTCACAACCATGTGAGGATGCAGGCACAGACATCACCCTGGAAGGAGACACTGGGCCCCCACCAGATGCTGAATCTACCGGTGCCTTGATCTTGGGCTTCCCAGCCTCTGGAAGGGGAAACAAGAAATTTCTGTTCTTTGTAAGTTTCCCAGTCTCTAGTGCCTTGACTTTCAGCTTCCCAGTCCTCAGAATTGGGAGCAATAATTTCTGTTCTCTGCACGTTACGAAGTCTCAGGTATCTTGCTATAGCAGTACAAATGGGCCAGACACACAGGCAAGACCGCCCCACCTTCTGGGCCACTGGCTCACCACCTGGGGAGGGAGCCCCTGATACCCAAAAGTAAAGACTCAGACCAGCATTTCCCAGGTGCCGACACAGGTAGCAATGCTGCCAGTAAGAATGTAAACGTAGGGCATGTGATTTGTGTGTCCCAGCAGAGGGGGCCTATGGGAGAAGGGGACAGTTCAGCTGAGACATGGACGAGGAGGAGGAGGAAGCTACTGCAACAGAAGGTTCTTGGGGCCTGGCGGCTCACACAGAGGAAGGAGAGATGGCAAAGGCCAAAGGTGGGAACAAGCCCTGTGCCGCGGGGCCAGATCGGCAGGAGTGTCATGAGAGGAGCTGGGGGTGACATGGGGTGAGTTTCAGGGAGGGAAGAAGAGCATTGGCGGAGCCAGGTCCCCAGGAGTGGGGATGGGGTGCTCTTGACCAGGATGGGGACTTTGAGATTACTCTAAGGAGATGGAATGCCATGGGGAGGAGCAGGGTCTGCTGGTGTTGCAAAGAGATCGCCCTGGCTGCTGAGTGGGTGTGGGTGGAGCAGGGGAGTGGAGGCAGGGAGAGGGAGACATAGGGCGGGCCAAGGACCCTGGAGATGAGAAGGGCAGCAGTCTTGGACCAGAGTCCACAAAGTCCGGTGATGGGTTAGATTTGGGAGTGAGGAACAAAGGAGAGGGGAGAGAATCCTGGCTGCTTTGTTGGAGTCACCAGGTAGAAGGTAGAGCCCTTTGTACAGAGGGGGAAGTCTGGGGATGGTGTAGGCGTGGTGAAGGGGACGAAGCCCTCCAGTTTGACCATCTTCGCTCTGAAATGTCCGCAGGGCATCCACGTGGGCAGATTGATGGGTACGTGTGGAGCCTGGAAGAGAGGTGACGTCCAGAGACAGAGCATTCATCGGAGGTGCCGTATGTCTCAGGGTTGAGGCTGGGAGCCCGCCCCCAGCACACTGCGATCTAGCAAAGTGGGAGGAGGAGGAGGAAGGTCCAAGGATAGAGAGGCAGGTAGAGAGGGAGGAGGTCAGCCCAAAAGTGGGGTGGGGGAGAGGAAGAAGCTGTGAAAGGAACCGGTTTTGAGAAGGAAGGAGAGTCAACTGTGTTGAGAGGTGGAGACAGTCGGGAAAGGGGACTGACGGCAGAAAGATAGTTGAGGTGTCACAGCCCAGCCTGGGCCAGGACTGGTGGGGGGGGCACGGGATGGCCTCCTGGACTTGGAGTCAGCAGGTGAGGAAGGAAGGAGAGTGGGAAGAGACAAGGCTGAAAACAGGAAATGAGCTGAGAGTCGGCCTGTGGGCCGGCTGGGCCAGTTGGCGACACCAGACCCGCAGATGTTCCTGGGGTCGGGGGCGGGTGGCAGCTGCGTGGGCGGTGCCTTCTCTCCAGAAGGACTCCAGAAAAATCATGACTGAAAACAAGAGAGAGGACAGTATGTGTCATAAGCGGTCACAAGTGTAACACTAAAGGTTCCACAGACAGACACTCTCACAGTCTTGACCCTCCGCGGGGAGAAGCGGCGGAGGGCGGGTTGCTGTGGGGGGGAGACTGGACACACTAGGCCAACTGGGGAGGCTGCTTTGTGACGATAGACACGCGTTTCTTCGCTGACCCCATGTTTCCTACCTGGGAGGTAGAAAAGCCCGGGGAGCAAGACCACGTCAACCTAAGTGCCACACAGAGGGAGCCTCCCTCTAAGAAAATGGTGTCTATTCAGAAATAGGCCTTGCAGCGGGGATGCGGGCGCCCTAGTGAACCGTGCACATATTCAGGCAGGTGAAGGAAGACAAAGGTGTTTCAGGAAAAGGGAGGAGGCTTCCATAATTGTTTCACGATCATGATCTGTGGCCACAAGGATTAATAACCAGGGGAGCATCGGTCAGGGGCTTGGACAGGCAGTTACTGGGCAGGTGTCCTCGAGGAAGTAGCATTTGTGCCAGGTGGCGACAGCCTTTGTGCAAATTTGTGGCTTCTGCGGTCTTCTGTGCTAGCTTTCATTATCGGGCATTCGTGCAGGGGCACCCTGCCTCCATGACCCTCCACGGCTCTATTTGTCAAGTTTTTGGGTTTTTGTTTGTTTGAACACAAGTGACTCCATCTTGATTCTGAAACCATTCACAAACATACGGGCAAACCAGAGTCTAACTGTGAGGCTCACTCCAATGCGACCTGCTTCTGGGCATCATGTTAGACTGGCCATGTCTTATACCACAAGTGCTTATATCACAAGGAGAAAGCTTTCCGTCTTGACACTAGGAACTGTCTCCTGGAAACAGGCCGTTGACCACCGTCATCTACCAGATGAGGAGGAAAGGAGTAAAGGAGATCCACAGAAGAGGAACCAGGAACTGCCAGTGAGGGGATGCACGACCTCGCCACTGATCGGAGAAACACAGGCCACACCACGACGAGGTGGTGTCTCTCCCCATGGGACAGGCAAGTGGGCGAGGCTGGAGAAGAGCAAAGGCTGTTCAGGCTGTGGGAACCCAGGACCCCTCCCACGCCGCCATTGTGAGGGAACGTGGGTTCAGCCACGCACTGGGGGTCACAGATGAGCAATGCTGGGTGGTGGCATTGATGGGCGTAGCCCAAGTCCAAGAAGAGCCACTGCCTGCTGTGCACCCCAGAGCCTGTCTCGCTGACAGTGGTGGCTCAGACAAGCACCCGGGATACCGCTGGCAGCAGGGTCTGCAACAGCCAAACGGTGGGAAGGCCGTGAATGCCCATCCATAGGGCCGTAGACAAACACTCTGCGGCTGTGATTCAGCAAGGAGCTTGGGCAAGCCGGACGCCTGGGGGAGACCCTGGCCTACAAGTTGCCGAACAGGAGGCCAGGCAAAGAAAGAGAAGGGGACAAGGGAATGACGTCCAGAGGTGTGCCCCTGTGGGAACCTGCTTGCCACCTGCCTGGTGGTGATGCTGTGCACATGGCCCCAGACTCCCGTCACAGCTGAGGTGCAGGGTGGTCAGATCCGCAGGTGCAGGATCTCTGTTTTGAGCGGAGGCTGCTCTGCCCTGGTGCAGTGTCTAGCCCGGGCAGCAGAGGACTGGGGAAGGACCTACAGAAGGCTGACTCAGGCCTGACAGATGGAGGTCTCCAGGGAAGGACAGCACACATGCTGCCCTTAGGGCCAAGGGAGCAATGTCCCAGAGCTCATCAGGCTGGTGAGGGTGCAGGGGGCAGGGGACAAATTGAGTAGCCCACTCCCCGCAGACTACCTTTCCGGTCACACACCCAGGCAGAGACTCACACTTGGGACTTGTGGCTGCAAAACAGACAAGGCCTGGGCATGCTTGGGTGCTGGGTCACCCTCCTTGGTGCTGGCTCCTGGCACCGGGGCAGCAAAGCGCTTTGGCCCTGGAGGGCTGCAGATCCCTGGGAAGGGATGGGCAGCAGGGAGATGGCAGACCCTCCGTGGGGTGGTGTGTGTGAGCTGCGTGAGCGCCTGGGGCATCTCCTCCACGGAATGGCACCTGCACCAGGTGCTCCTGGCCTCACCTGGCCTTGCCAGCCAGAGGACCAGTCCTGGATGGGGAGGGGGAGTACAAGAGCAGGCGAACAGGCCCCAGAACCCAGCTCCCTGCCCCTGGCCAGAACGCAGAGCTGCCTGGCACACCTCAGACCACTCCCTGGCCCTCTGG
>PVKP010044060.1:0-16959 GCA_004027715.1 Plecturocebus donacophilus
TTCTATATAGATGATCATGTTATCAGCAAATAAAGATAGTTTTGCTTCTTCCCTGTAATTTGTATGTCTTTTATTTCTCATTCATGCCTTACTGTACTGGCTAGGGCTTCCAGAATAATGTTGAATAGAAGTGTAAGAGCAGACAAGCTTGTCTATTCCCAATCTTAGGGGGAATGTATTCATTTTTTTCAATATTAAGTATGATGTTAGCTGTTTGGGGAAGATGTCCTTTATCAGGTTAAGGAAGTTCCATTCCCAGTGCTGAGATTTTATTATTATTATTTTTATAAATGGACACTGAATTTTGCTAAATGCTTTTGCTTAATCTATTGATAAGATGATATGGTGGTGGTTTTTTTAGTCTGTCAGTGTGGAAAATTACACTGACCAGTTTTTTATGTTAAAAAGCCTTGTATTTCTGGAATAAATCCCAGTTAGTCATGATGTATTATTCTTCTTGCATACTGCTGGATGCAAGTTGCTAATGTCTAGTTAGGGTTTTGGGGTCTTTGTTCATGAAGGACACAGTATGAAGTTCTCTTTTCTTATAACGCACAGTCTTGGTACCAAGGTAATACTGGCTTTATAAAATAGGCAAGTGTTCCTGTCTCTTATTTTCTAAAAAATAAGGAAATTGGCTGGGCACGGTGGCTCATGCCTGTAATCCCAGTACTTTAGGAGGCTTAGGCGGGCAGATCACGAGGTCCGGAGTTCAAGACCAGCCTGACCAACATGGTGAAACCCTGCCTGTACTAAAAATACAAAAATTAGCCAGGCGTGGTGGCACGCAACAGTAACCCCAAGCTACTCAGGAGGCTGAGGCAGAAGAATCACTTGAACCCTGGAGGTGGAGGTTGCAATGAGCTGAGATCACGTCACTGCACTCCAGCCTGAGTGACAGAGCAAGATTCTATCTCAAAAAAAAAAAGTATACTTTTTTTATTTTCTAAAAAAATAAAGAAATTGTTTAGAATGATATTATTTCTTTTTAAAATATCTGTTAGAGTTAACCACTGAAGCCACCTGGGCCTAGAGCTTTTCTTTTTTTGGGGGGGCGGGGGGCGGTATTTTTATTTTTTAAAGAAAAAAAATTTAGGCCAGGTGCAGTGGTTCACACCTGTAGTCTCAGCACATTGGGAGGCTGAAGCAGGTGGATCACAAAGTCAAGAGATCAAGACCATCCTGACCAACACGGTGAAACCCCATCTCTACTAAAAAAATACAAAAATTAGCCAGGTGCAGTGGCACGCGCCTGTAGTCCCAGCTTCTCGGGAGGCTGAGGCGGAAGAATCACTTGAATCTGGAGGTGGAGGCTGCAGTGAGCTGAGATTGCACCACTGCACTCCAGCCTGGTGTCAGAGCGAGACTCCATCTCAAAAAAAAAAAAAAAAGAAAAGAAAAGAAAAAAATATTTCTTTTTATTTATTTTCTGCTGAAGGGATGTCAGGGAGGGGGGTAGTTTTTAACTACAAATTCAATTTCTTTAACAGACATAGGTTTATTTATTTCTTCTTAAGGAAGCTTTAATAGTTTGTATATCTTTCAAGAAATCTGGATAAAAACTCAAGACAACAGGGTTTGAGGAACTTCCAGACAGCTAAACATGTGAAGGTCCCTAGAGGATGGTGCACCCAGGGAAGGCATGGAAGCTCAGTGCCTTTCCCCCCACACCTTCGCTCTGCATCTCTTCATCTGTATCCTTTGAAATAACCTTTATAATAAACCGGTAAATGTAAGACCCTGGTTAGGAGTAGAATGGGACAATCTTAAGAGAGAAAGGCATGATAGGAGTCACGAAGGGACTGTGTATTTTAAATGCAGGACATACTGTTCCTGGCTGTGTCTGTGATACTGGCAGACAAGACACCTTAAGAACCAGATGCTTAACAATATAAGAAATAAAGCCCTGGAAAGAAAGGATAAATGCCTGAGGTAATAGATAGATACCCCATTTATCCTGATGTGACTGTTACCCATAGTATACCCGTATCAAAATATCTTCGGTACCTGCAAAAATTAAAAATGGAATTCAAAAAAATTGTCCATTTCATTGAAAATACTGATTTGATTGCCGTATAGTTGTTTACAATATTCCCTTATCCTTCTAATATCTGGAAAACCAATACTGATTCTTTCTACAGAATACTGTACTTTCATTCCTGATATGGCTGATTTCATGACCAACAGGAAATATACAAGATAAGTCTGAAACATCTTGTCAAATCAGATAATGAAGAAGCTATCAAAAACCACCAGGACTGTATCAAAAGGACTCAAGAGTTAACTTGAAAAGGCTCACACTGGTCAAAAACTGGCCAGTAAGAATGACAACTACAATAGACTAGAATATCAAATATACTTAAATCCATGAGTTTATACTGATAATTTTTTAAAATTAAAAACAGAACTGGTAACCACTGAAGTATGCCAGTGAACCAACTCATTAATTTGGGGAATAATGACAAATTGCAGGGGGGCATAAATCATTTATTGTATGTTTTCTATATAGTTATTTTTAGGTACAATTATAGAATTGTGCTTATTATTTTAAGAGAGTATTCTGTTTTAGAAGTACTTACTAAAAATTTACAGATAAAATTAATGGTGTCTGAGATTTGACCCAAAATAATAGAGGAGGGGGAGGAAGGTTAAGAATACACACCCTAGGTCAGGTACGGTAGCTCATACCTGTAATACGAGCACTTTGGAAGGATGAAGCAGGTGGATCACCTGAGGTCAGGAGATAGAGAGCCCGACCAACATGAAGAAACCTCGTCTCTACTAAAAATACAAAAGTAGCTGGGCGTGATGGCGCATGCCTATAATCCCAGCTATTCAGGAGGCTGAGGCAGGAGAATTGCTTGAACCAGGGAGGCGGAAGTAGCAGTGTGCCCAGATGGCGCCACTGCACTGCAGCCTGGGGAACAAGAGCGAAACCCTGTCTCAACAAAAAATAAAACAATATACATCCTACAGAATTGGCCATGAGCTGATAATAGTTGAAGCTAAGTGAAGAGTACATGGGGTCCATTATACTATTCAGTCCACTTTTGAACAGGTTTTAAGTTTGCCATAAAAAAATTTTTTTAGGCCAGGCATGGTGGCTCATGCCTGTAATCCCAGTATTTTGGGAGGCCAGGTGGATCACTTGAGCCCAGGAGTTCTAGACCAGCCTGGACAACATGGAGAAACCCTATCTCTACAGAAACTAAAAAATTAGCTGGCCATGTTGGTGCACACCTGTAATCTTAGCAATAATAGGGAGGCTGAGGTGGTAGGAGCACTTAAGCCTGGGAGTTGAGGCTGCAGTGAGCCATGATCATCCCACTATACTGCAGCCTGGGTGACAGGGCAAGACCCTGTATCCCCTGCGTCCTGAAAAAAAAAAAAAAATTAATGCACTGGTGAATCTTAGCTGTTTGTATTTTCATATATTTTAGAATGAATTTGTTATTTTTTTAAAAAAGAAACACGCTGAGATTTTGATTGGTATTGCAAAACCAAATATATTTGGGAAAAACTGTGTCTTCTAATCCATTGGCATAACTTTTCACTTATATAGGTCCTTTGAATCTTTTCTTCTGTAACTTGAACTAGCATAATTAGAAGGTCCTGCTCCATTCAAGATTATAATGAAATTATCCCAGGTTTTCTTCTAGTAATTTATGGTTGTAGTTTTTAATGTCTGTACTACCCATCTATGTGAAAATTATTCTGATTATAAATATGAGGAAAGAATCCAACTATACTTCTTTCCAAGTATCTGCCAGTTGTTCCTATATACATTGAAGTCTATTTCTGGACTACCTATTCGGTTTTATTGATTCATTTGCCAGTTCATGATCCAGCTTAGTAGCATTCTATTTTAAGTACCACAGTTTGCAATATGGTTTCATGGAACTAACATCATCATACCTGCCCTTCACTCTTCTTTTTCAGAGTTTTACTGGCTTTTCCTACAAGGTTTCTTATCCAGTTTAACTCAGAAACTGCATTGGGTGGTTTACACACACACACACACACACACACACACACACACACACACACACACCCTTGTAATTTCTATAAGAATCAAGTTGGATTTATAGATTAATTTACAAGAATTAACACGATGTTGAACCTTCCTACTTAAGAGCATGGTACCTTTTCAAGTTTCTTCGATAACATTTAAAAAGTTTTCTCTGCATAGACCTTATTCATGTCTTAAGTTTACTCTTTTTTGTTACTGTTATAATGGGTTCCTAACTTCATCCTATGGTTTATTATTTCAAAGGAGTCACAGAAAATTTTTACAGGTTAATATTAAAATACTAATTCCAGACATAAGCACAATCAAGTGCTTATTATGAGGAAATTATTTTTTTAAGTAAAAAAGAAATTTTTACTTTATACCAATGGATCATAAACCATGATGGCCTGGACAGATGCCCAGCTAGAGCCATGAGATGTGAAAGTCATGCCTCACAGTGGGGCCAGAGCTAGGGTTGGAAAGAGGAGCAATAACCAGAGAGTAGACAGGGCACAAACAGCTCTTCACAGATATATTAATTCAAGTTTATCATTCTTGCAAAAATTAGAACGAAAAAAAAGAGCCAATCATATGGTCAGCCAGGAACAAAACATTAACTATATAGGAGAAAATTAAGATAGAAAGATAGCTGGAGATGAGGAGTTATCACAAGAAATCATAGAAAAAGCTAGGTAACAACTACATTAAGATTGAGAATTCTTGGCTAAGAGTTTCTGTACCTGAAGACAACCCAATTGCTCTAAGACTCACAGAATGAACAGACATAAATGTGGAGAGTCCACAGTGGACCAAGATGTTTCAATTATTCCAACGCTACAGAAAATTAATATAAATTAAAAAATTTTTTTCTTGACACATGGTCTCGCTCAGTCACCCAGGGTGCACTGCAGTGGTGTGATTATAGCTCACTGCAGCCTCAGACTCCTGGGCTCAAGTGATCCTACCACCTCAGCCTCCAGAGTGGCTGAGATTAGTGGCACCAGCCACCATGCTAGGCAATACAGATAAATCTCTTATACTCAAAACACCTATTACAGGAATTATAAGAAACTGATAACACTGGTTGCCTATGGGGAAAGAAACTGAGTGATTGAGTGACTGGGAAAGACAAGCATGGGAGGGAGAATTTCCACTGCATTCCACTTGTTCCTTTCAAATTCTGAATGATGTATTACCTGTTCAAGAATAAACCTAAGCCAAATGTGGTGGCTCACGCCTAATCCCAGCACTTTTGGAGGCTGAGGAAGGTGGATCACCTAAGGTCAGGAGTTCGAGATCAGCCTGACCAACATGGTGAAACCCTGTCTCTACTAACAATACAAAAATTAACCAGGTGTGGTGGTGCATGCCTGTAATCCCAGCTACTTGGGAGGCTCAGGCAAGAGAATCGCTTGAACACAGGAGGTGGAGGTTGCATTGAGTCAAGACTGTGCCAATGCACTCCAGCCTGGGCATCAGAGTGAGACTCTGTCTGAAAATGAAATAAAATAAAATAAAAAATAAACAATTTTAAGACCCCCATTAAACACTATAAATGACCAAATGAAGAAGAATTTTGAGTCTTCTACAAACCACATTTAAAAATATTATACCACTCAAATTCCCTACATGTAAGAATTTCTTCCATAAATGCCTCCTAAAATGCAATGTCAGGAAAAAACTATTCCCAGACTAATGAATACGTGTTCTTTCACCAGTCACTAAAAAGTCATTACCCTATCATATTTTCTTCTTTCTTTTAAATAGGTAACTTGTAAAACAGCTAAATTTAGTGAACAACTGCCCATTCTTGGAACATCTCCACTGATTTTTTAAAAATCTTTAACTGATCTGTTTCATATACATTTAATGTAAGCTCTCGAAAATCCTTGTCTAAAAGAAATCAAAATTAAAAATTATAAACTATTCTTTTTTTTTCTTTCTCTCTTTTTGTGTGACGGAGTCTCACTCTGTTGCCGAGGCTGGAGTGCAGTGGCGTGATCCAGGCTCACTGCAACCTCCACCTCCTGGGTTCAAGCAGCTATTCTCCTGACTCAACCTCCTGAGTAGCTAGGACTAGAGGCATGAGCCACCACGCCGGTTAATTTTTTTGTATTTTTAGTAGAGACTGGATTTCACCATGTTGGCCCAGCTGGTCTCGAACTCCTGACTTCAAATGACCCACATGCCTTGGCCTCCCAAAATTCTGGGATTACAGGTGTTGAGCCACCAACTATTCTTATTCCTTTTTTCTATGATGTTGGCTGTGGTTTGAAAGAAAAACAATCCTTTTTCGATCATTAAGAGACCAAAACAAAAATGACTGCCCTACTCTGGAAAAAGCATCATTGATGAGCAATTAATGAGGTCACTTTTTTTGAGATGGAGTCTCACTAAGTTGCCCAGGCAGGAGTGCAGTTGTGTGATCTCAGCTAACTGCGACCTCAGTCTCCCAGGTTCACGAGATTCTCCTGCCTCAGCTTCCTGAGTAGCTGGGATTACCAGCACCCACGACCACGCCCGGTTAATTTTTATGGATTTTTAGTAGAGACAGGGTTTCGCCATGTTGGCCAGGCTGGTTTCGAACTCCTGACCTTAGGTGATCTGCCCACCTCAGCCTCCCAGAGCTGGGATTACAGGCATGAACCACCACGTCCAGCCAATTTGACATTTTTATAGTGACTCTAAAACTTTCAAAACTTGACTCTACATTTATCTTTCAACTGTACTTCAAAGCATTTGGAAAATGAAATACCCTGACAACAAATGCCCAGTGAAGTATGTAGAAAACAAAGCCTTTTCATCCATGCAATTATAATGCTATAAGTTGTCATTTAATAACATACTACCCTAATGGGAAAATGTTAAAGTGAACACTCTTAAAAATTATTGTGATCTTGCTGGGCGTAGTGGCTCACATCCGTCATCTCAGCACTTTGGGAGGCTGAGGCGGGTCGATCACTTGAGGTCAGGAGTTCAAGACCAGCCTGGCCAACAAGGTGAAACCCAGTTTCTACTAGAAATACAAAAATTAGCCGGGCACGGTGGTGTGTGCCTGTAATAACAGCTACTCGGGAGGCTGAGGCAAAAGAATCACCTGAACCCAAGAGGCAGAGGACGCAGTGGGCCAAGATCACACCACTGCATTCCAGTCTGCGTGTCAGAGTGAGACTCAAAACAACAACAACAAAACTAGTTTTTAAAACTTGAAGTGAAATACTCACAACATAAAATTAACCATTTTAAAGTGAACAATTCAGTGGCATTTTGTATTCACAATGTTGTAAAATCACCACCTGTATCTACTGCCAAAATACTTTAATATCCCCAAAATAAAACCTCATACCCATTTAGCAGTTACTCCCTGTCTCAACACTCCCACTTTCTGGCAACCATCAATTTGTTCTTTGTATCTATGGATTTGCTTATTCTACATACTTCATATAAATGGAATCTTACACTAAATATGTGACCTTTTGTATCTGTCTTCTTTCACTTAGCACATTTGAAAGGTTCATCCATATTATTGCAGGTATCAGTACCTCATTCCTTATAGCTGAATAACATTCCAATTTGTGTATACACCATATACCACAATGTGTTTATCCATTCTCTACTGATTAACGTTTGCTTGTTTCCATCTTTTAGTTATTGTTAAGTAGTGCTGAACATTCCTCTACAAATGTCTGAGTACAAGCTTTTCAATCCCTTTAAGTACATACCTAAAAGTGAAACTGCTGGGTCAAACATAATTCTGTGTTTAAGTTTCTGAGGACCCACCAAACTTCCACAGCAGCTGAGCCATTCTGCATTCCCACGAGAATGTATGAAGTATCCAATTTCTCTACATCCTCACTAACACTTGTTATTTTCTATCCTAGTGGTTGTGACCTGTTAAAACTAGTTTTAAGAATGTCTAAGGCCGGGTGTGGTGGCTCATGCCTGCAATCCTAGCACTTCAGGAGGCGAAGGCAGCAGATCACAAGGTCAGGAGTTCAAGACCAGCCTGGCCAATATGATGAAACCCTGTCTCTACTAAAAAAGTACAAAAATCAGCCGGGCGTGGTGGCAGGCACCTGTAGACCCAACTACTTGGGAGGCTGAGGCAGGAAAATTGCTTGAACCTGGGAGGAGGAGGTTGCAGTCAGCCAAGATTGCATCACTGCACTCCAGCCTGGGTGACAGAGCAAGACTTCATCTAAAAAAAAAAAAAAAAGAAAGAAAGAAAAAGAATATTTATAATTTGGGAGGCTGACGTGAGCAGATTGCTTGAGTCTAGGAGTTTGAGACCAGCCTGACAACATGGAAAAACCCCATCTCTACAAAAACTACAAAAATTTAGCCAGGCATGTTAGCACATGCTTGTAGTCCCACCCACTCAGGAGGCTGAGGAAGGAGAATCACCTGAGCCTGGCGGAGGTTGAGGTTGCAAGGCTGCAGTGAGTAGTAATTGTGCCGCTGCATGCCAATGTGGGAAACAGAGTGAGACCCTGTCTAAAAAAAAGGCCAGGTGCAGTGGCTCACATCTGCAATCTCAGCACTTTGGGAGGTTATGGCGGGTGGCTCACCTCAGGTCAGGAGTTCGAGACCAGCCTGGCTAATATGGTGAAACCCTATCTCTACTAAAAATACAAAAAGTAACCGGGTATGGTGGTGGGCGCTTGTAATCCCAGCTACTCGGAAGGCTGAGGCAGAAGAATCGCTTGAACCTAGGAGGCAGAGGTTGCAGCAAGCCAAGATCACCAAGGTCGCGCCACTGGGTGACAGAGTGAAGCTCCATCTCAAAAAAAAAAAAAAAAAAAAAGATTGTCTCTAACAATCACTTAATTTTTGAAGGAAAGCAGAATGCCCCATTTAGTAAGACTGGAAAATGTTACTCCTATTCTCTGTCCCTCCCTGATACACACATATGCAGAAAAAGCTCCAATAACTAGATTTCTTTTTTCCATGGAAAGTAAGTTAAAATGTGCTAAATACCAAGAGAATGAGAAGCACAAGCCATAGGATGGAAAAAAGTATTTGTAAAAGACTTATCTGATAAAGGATTTAACCAAAATATACAAAGGACGTTTAAAATTCAACAATAAAAAACACAATTAAAACATGAGTATAAGATGTGAACAGACACCTCACAAAGAAATATATACAGATGGGGCCAGGAGCAGTGGTTCACACTTGTAATCCCAGCACTCTGAAAGGCAAAATCCAGAACAGAGATCACCACCAAATGCTGGTGAGGATGTGGAGCAAGAGAAATTCATTTACTCACCAGGGAGAATGCAAAATGGTACACAGCCACTTTGGAAGACAGTTTGGCAGTTTCTTACAAAACTACATATACTCTTACCCTATGATAACACAATCATACGTCTTGGTATTTACCCAAAAAAGTTAGAAACTTAAGTCATACAAAAACCTGCACAGGAATGTTTATAGCAGCTTTATTCATAATTGACAAAATCTTGGAAGCAATCATGATGTCCTTCAGTAGGTGAACGGGATAAATAAGGTGTGGTACACCACACAAAGGAATATTACTCAGTACTCAATCAAGCCATGGAAGGAACTTTAATGCATATTACTAACTGAAAGAAGTCAACCTGAAAAGGTCACATACTGTATGATTCCAACTAGATAACATTCTGGAAAAGGCAAAACTAGGGAGACAGTAGATCAGTGGTTGTTAGGGGTGAGTGGAGAGGGAGGGATGAATAGGTAGATGATTTTTAGAGCAGTGGAACTACTCTGTCTGATACTATAATGGTGGATACATTTGTCCAATCCATAGAAAATACATCAGCAAGAGAGAACTCTGATGTAAAGTACAAGCTCTGGGTGATAATCACGTACCATGGTGAGCTCACTGATTAAAACAAATGTACCACAGTGTTCAGGATGCTGACAGTGGGGGAGATTGCCTGTGGAGGCAGGGGACTGACGGGAACTCTGTATTTTGTTTTGTTTTTTTGAGATGGAGTCTCGCTCTCTTGCCCGGGCTGGAGTGCAGTGGCGTGTTCATGGCTCACTGCGACCTCCGCCTCCCAGGTTCAACCAATTCTCCTGCCTCAGCCTCCCAAGTAGCTGGGACTACAGGTGCATGCCACCATACCCAGTTAATTTTTGTATTTTTAGTAGAGAGGGGGTTTCACCATGTTAGCCAGGATGGTCTTGATCTCTTGACCTCATAATCCGCCCACCTTGGCCTCCCAAAAGTGCTGGGATTATAGGTGTGAGCCACCATGCCCGGCTGGGAACTCTGTATTTTATACTCAATTTTGCTGTGAACCAAAAACTGCTCTAAAAAGTAAAGTCTATTTTTAAAGGTACTAAACAGGCTGGTCGCTGTGGCTCATGCCTGTAATCCCAGCACTTTGGGAGGCTGAGGCAGGCGGATCATCTGAGGTCAGGAGTTTGAGACCAGCCTTGCCAACACGGTGAAACCCCGTCTCTACTAAAAATACAGTAATTAGCCAGGCGAGGTGGCAGGCGCCTGTAATCCCAGCTACTCAGGAGGCTGAGGCAGGAGAATCACTTGAACCCAGAAGGCAGAGGTTGCAGTGAGCCGAGATCCTGCCACTGTACTCTAGCCTGGGCGACAGAGCAAGACTCCATCTCAAAAAAAAAAAAAGAAAAGTACTAAATATATGGATATATATAGACACAGGGAGAAGGAGAGACAAGGTCTTGCTCTGTACCCCAGTCTAGAGTGCAGTGGCATGATTATAGCTCACTGCCACTTCAGCCTCCTGACTAGCTGGGACTCCAGGAGCATGCCATCACATCTGGCTAATTTTCTTTTTTTGTAGAGATGGAGTCTCGCTATATTGCCCAGGCTGGTGTCAAACTTCTGGCCTTAAGAGATCCTCCTGCCTCAGCCTCCCAAAGTGCTGAGATTAACAGGTATGAGCTAATGAGCCAACCCCTAAAATATTTTTAATTGGATTAAATAGATTTTAAAATGATATGCTAGATTACCTCAACAGATCATTAAAGGTTCAATCTAAACTCAAAAAATTATTAGTAACAAGTGATTCTTCTGCCTCAGCCTCCCAAGTAGCTGGGACTACAGGCGCCCGCCACTATGCCCAGCTAATTTTTGCATTTTTAGTAGAGACAGAGTTTCACCATATTGGCCAGGCTGGTCTAAAACTCCTGACCTCAAGTGATCCCCCCACATCAGCCTCCGAAAGTGCTGGGATTACAGGAGTGAGTCTCTGTGCCCAGCCCCAAGTTCTATTCTGTAAATATAACCTAATATAATTCCCACAATAACCCTAGGAATTAGATGGTATTAGTGGATATATTTCTATTTTACACTTAAGGAAACTGCTTAAGAGGATAATTCAGACCTGAACTCCAGATGTGACTCTAAAGCCATTATTTCCACCACACCATCTGTCTCCATTTGACTGCTGCAGCACTAGCTACCATGAACTAATGCTCATGATAGTCCTGAGAATTTGCATCCAAATAAAGAACTTTTGGTAGCTTCAGTTCTCTATGGCACATGGATTCTAACAACTTAAGACTAGTAAAATATGCTCAGAATATACAGTTAATGATTGAGCACAACACTCGAACGAGCAAGAACATGGTTTTCCCCTCTACTTTGCTGGGTAACCAAAAGCTAACAGACATTCATAGCTGGTTTATGAACTGAGAGACTATATAATATGTTAGCAGCCACACCAAAGCTTTTTGGGCTCTGGGCCAGCAGAGCTTGCGGTTCCTCCAGATCCATATCTCAACTCATGAAGAATAAAGCACTTCTTGGGTTCCTTCACAAGTTAACAAGTACTGACATTTAGTCACTTCCACTTGAGGCAGTTAACTATGCAAAAGAGATTAGCAGAAATGGTAAATAACCAAAGGTAAATAAAGGGCTTAACTGTTCATCCGCCTCAGGACAGAAAAATAACTGAATTTTTATCCTAACTCATGAAGGGAAATAAGAAAAGCAGGCTTGTCAGTTAAGAGTAAGAAGCAGACTCAGCAGTTGTGAGAGATTTGAGTCTTGGCAGTGGGAAAGAGGGCCCAAAATAGATGTATTACATGGGCTAGGTGACAGTTCTGATCAGCATATATTTTTAGTAACTGCACATTTGTAACTTTCCCATGTCCAGTTCAACATTAAGCTAGCCAGCTTTCTGACCAGGCGTGGTGGCTCATGTCTGTAAATCCAGCACTTTGGGAGACTGAGGCGGGTGGATCACTTGAGGTCAAGAGTTTGAGACTAGCCTGGCCCGAATGATGAAACCCCCGTCTCTACTAAAAATACAAAAAAAATTAGCCGAGTGTGGTGGCACATGCTTGTAGTCTCAGCTACCTGAGAGGCTGAGGCAGAAGAATGGCTTGAACTTGGGAGGCAAAGATTGCAGTGAGCTGAGATCACGCCATTGCATTCTAGCCTGGGCAACAGAGCAAGACTACATCTCAAAAAATAACAACAACAACAACAACAAAAAGCTAGCCAGCCTTCTGAAATGCCAGAAAAGTTCTGCCTGCCCTCACAATCATCCTCACAATAGATCATTATAATCAGTGCCTAGCACTAATTTTTTTTTTCTTTTTTTCTTTTTTTTTTTGAGATAGAATGTCACTCTGTCACCCAGGCTGGAGTGTTTTGCCTTGTTGGTCAGGCCGGTCTCGAACTCCTGACATTAGGTGTTCCACCCGCCTCAGCCTCCCAAAGTGCTGGGATTAGAGGCATCAGCCACCACACTTGGCCCCAGCACTGATTTTGATGCTGCTTTCTCTGTAACCAGGCAGTTACAGTTTTCACTCCCACCATTCACTTTCATTCAGCCTGCACCTCTGCCTCTGGTCAACAGGAACTTCCTCTATGCTCCACATTTGATTTGTAGGTGTGAGTGATAGTGGGGCCTGCCTCAGGAAAGCAGAAAGGAAATAAAGAAAAGAAACCTGGTGCTTGCTTCGGCAGCACATATACTAAAACTGGAACCATACAGAGAAGATTAGCACGGCCCCTGCGCAAGGATGACATGCAAATTCATGAAGCGTTCCATATTTTTAAAGTGGGCGAAGGATACGAACAGACACTTTTCAAAAGAAGACATATATGAGGGCAACAAACATATGAAAAAATGCTCATCACTGGTCATCAGAGAAATGCAAATCAAAACTACACTGAGATACCATCTTACACCAGTTAGAATGGCAATCATTAAAAAATCTGGAGACAACAGATGCTGGAGAGGATGTGGAGAAATACGAACACTTTTACATTGTTGGTGGAAGTGTAAATTAGTTCAACCATTGTGGAAGACAGTGTGGTGATTCCTCAAGGACCTAGAAATAGAAATTCCATTTGACCCAGCAATCCCATTACTGGGTATATATCCAAAGGATTATAAATCGTTTTATTATAAAGACACATGCACACGTATGTTCAATGCAGCACTGTTTACAATAGCAAAGACTTGGAACCAACCCAAATGCCCATCGATGATAGACTGGATAAAGAAAATGTGGCACATATACACCATGGAATACTTATGCAGCCATAAAAAACGATGAGCTCGTGTCCTTTGTAGGGACATGGATGAACCCAGAAACCATCATTCTCAGCAAACTGACACAAGAACAGAAAATCAAACACCGCATGTTCTCACTCATAGGTGAGTGTTGAACAATGAGAACACATGGACACAGGGAGGAGAGCATCACACACTGGGGTCTGTTGGGGGGGACTAGGGGAAGGATAGTGGGAGGTAGGGAGCTGGGGAGGGATAACATGGGGAGAAACACCAGATTCAGGTGATGGGGATGGAGGCAGCAAACCACATTGCTATGTATGTACCTATGCAACAATCCTGCATGTTCTTCACATGTACCCCAGAACCTAAAGTGCAATAAAATATACATTAAAAAAAAAAAAAAAAAAAGAAACCTGGTAGCCTACTGATTGTCTCCCAACATGTTTCTCCTCTATTCCAGAGAAGCTAAACAAAGAAGCTGGTTGCTAACTAACCAGACTGTGTCAGGCTCTCAAGTAAGACTAAACTTGACCATGCCTTGGTTTAAGTAACAAATTTTTCTGCTTGTATTTTCTATTGTTGTCAAATTACTATATCACAAGGACTGTTTTTACCTAGCTCTGTTGGGCATTAAGAATGAAGAAACAGCTGGGTGCGGTGGCCGAGGAGGGTGGATCACGAGGTCAGGAGTCTGAGACCAGTCTGGCCAATACAGTGAAACCCGATCTCTACTAAAATCACAAAAATTAGCTGGGTATGGTGGCATAAACCTGTAGTCCCAGCTACTCAGGAGGCTGAGGCAGGAGAATCCCTTGAACCTGAGAGGTGGAGGCTGCAATAAGCTGAGACTGCACCACTGCACTCCAGCCTGGGTGACAGAGTGACACTCTGTCTCAAAAAAAAAAAAATGAAGAAACAAATTAACTTACTAAGGTTTTATCCTCATCTAGAAGCCAAGTCCCTTTGTTATCTAGTATTATAAAAACTTCCTTATCATTTCCAATATATCCAACAGCAGCTCAACCTGTTGTTTGCCTTCTGCAGAATTTTTTTTTTTTTTACTTTATTTATTTATTTATTTAAGATGGGGTTTCACCATGATGGCCAGGCTGGTCTTGAACTCCTGACCTCAGGTGTTCCACTTACCTCGGCCTCCCACAGTGCTAGGATTACAGGCGTGAGCCACCGCGCCCAGCCAGAATTTTTTTTTAGTAAGTTGATTTTAAAAATACAAGTGCTACTGACAGTTTCTAAATCTAAACAATGGTCTGCCATGGCCTCGGATATTAAAAATAAATAAATACATAAAACAAAACAAATCTAAACAATGGGAAGTCATACATAAACTTTCTCCATTCTTTGAGGCTCAACACGAATACCATATCTTTTGCCCAACCTTTACCTTGGTAAGTGAAGCTTTCCCTTCCATCTAAAATCACAAACCCAGGCAGGGCCTAAGAACTGGCCATTTATGTATCACCAAGAGCATCCAGCACAGTGTCAGTGTATATGAAGTGCAACAAACACTTTTTTTTTTCTTTTTGAAACAGAGTCTCACTCTGTCGCCCAGGCTGGAGTGCAGTGGCAGGATCTCAGCTAACTACAATCTCCGCCTCCCGGGTTCAAGCAGTCAGTTTTCCTGCCTCAGCCTCCCAAGCAGCTGGGACTACAGACGCATGTTGCCACGTCTGGCTAATTTTTTGTGTTTTAGTAGAGACAGGATTTTACCGTGTTGTCCAGGCTGGTCACGATCTACTGAGCTTGGGCAATCTGCCCTCCTTGGCCTGCCAAAGTGTTGGAATTATAGGCGTGAGCCACCCCACCTGGTCAAGCAATACTTATTAAAGGAATCAATCAATAAAATATTAGTCCATCCAGGGCATGGTGTTGACAAGTAATTTCCAGATTTTTTTAATTTCATAGACAAGTTTTTAAAATAAATTGGCCAGGCAAGGTGGCTCACACCTATAATCCCAGCAGTTTGAGAGGCCAAGGTGGGTGGATCACTTGAAGTCAGGAGTTTGAGACCAGCCTGGCCAACATGGTGAAACCCTGTCTCTTCTAAAAATACAAAAATCAGCCAGGAGTGGTGACAGGCACCTGTAGTCCCAGTTCCTCAGGAGGCTGAGGCAGGAGAATCGCTTGACCCCGGGAGGCAGAGGTTGCAGTGAGCCAAGATCGTGCCACTGTACTCCAGTCTAGCAACAGAGTGAGACTCTGTCTCATAAATAAATGAATAAGTAAGCAAGTAAGGTTCTGGGATATTATTTAGCCTTAAAAAGGAAAGAGATTCTGACACATGTTGCAAGACGAATAAACTCTGAAGACCATGCTAAGTGAAATAAGCCAGATTTCACTTCTATTGAGATAGAAGGTAGAATGGGGGCACAGTGGCTCATATCTGCATTCCCAGCTATATGAGAAGCTGAGGCAGGAGGATCCCTTGAGGCCAGGAGTTTGAGACTAGCCTGGGCAACACAGCAACACCTCATCCCTAAAAATAAATACAGCCTGGGCACAGTGGCTCACGCCTATATTCCTAGCCCTTTGGGAGGCTAAGGCGGGTGGATCACTTGAGGTCAGGAGTTCAAGACCGGCCTGGCCAACATGGTGAAATCCCGTCTCTACCAAAATACAAAAATTAGCGGGGCATGGTGGTATGCACCTGTAATCCCAGCTACTTGGGAGGCTGAGGCAGGAGAACTGCTTGAGCCCAGGGGGCAGAGGTTGCAGTGAACCGAGATTGTACCACTGCACTCCACCCTGGGAGCCAGAGCGAGACTCCATCTCAAAAATAAAAATATGAATAAATACATACATAATATTTTTTTAAAAGTAAGTAGAATGGGCCAGGTTCACACCTGTAATCCCAGCACTTTGGAAGACCAAGGCCAGCAGATCACTTGAACCCAGGAGTTCAAAACCAGCCTGGGCAACATGGCAAGACCCCATCTCTATCGAAAAAAATATATATACAAAAATTAGCTGGGCATGGTGATGTATGCCTATAATCCTAGCTACTGGGGAGGGCTGAGGTGTGAGAATACCTTGAGCTGAGGTTGAAGCTGTAATGAGTCATGATTTTGCCACTGAATTCTAGCCTGAGTTACAGGGCAAGACCCTGACCAAAAAAAAAAAGGCAGGGGGCTGGATGTGGTGGCTCACGCCTATAATCCCAGCATTCTGGATCAGGAGGTCAGGAGTTCGAGACCAACCTGGCCAAAATGGTGAAACCTCGTCTCTGTTAAAAATAAAAAATTAGCTGGGTGTGGTGGTGTGCACCTGTAATCCCAGCTACTTGGGAGGCTGAGGCAAGAGAATCGCTTGAACCCGGAAGGTGGAGTTTGCAGTGAGCAGATATCAAGCCACCACACAGACCGGAGGCAGGGAGGCAGGGAGGCAGGGAGGCAGGGAGGCAGGGAGAGAGGGAGAGAGGGAGAGAGGGAAGGAGGG
>PVKP010044061.1:0-16959 GCA_004027715.1 Plecturocebus donacophilus
GCAACTCACGCCACCCTGGGGGGCTGGGGCTGATGGGAGGCCTCAAAGAGGCCTTGGCCATTCCACTGGGCTCAGGAGCACCAGGGGCTTATTAGGGCTTGTGGCTGGGAGCAAGGCCAGGCCCTGGGGCTTCTGGGCCTGCTCTTCTTGAAGGGCGGCCTGCAGGATGACCTGGTATTGGCCCACGGGTGTCCCATGGCCTCCTGCATCTGATGGCCTTGCCCTTACCCTTCAGCATGACCCTCCAGTGCCTTCATCGGCCTTCACAGAGCTCGTCCTGGTAGAGGACGTGAGGGTCAGCCTGGAAGAGGTGACCATCTATGACCATCTTGGCTTCTAGATACAGCCCTTGCCCTGCCGGCTGCCTGGGTAAGACCCACCGGGAGACCCCTCGCCCTCCAACACAACTCTCCCTGAATCTGCCTCCTGCAGGCGGAGCTCCACCTCAGGAAAAACTCGGGTGACTTCTTCCTCAACACCAGTGCTGTGGATGACATCAAGATGGCCTACCAGGAGGCCAGGGCCATCACCATGGTAAATTTGGTCCATTCGTCCCCAGGGTGATTTTCATTCTTCATCTGGGGCATCGTGAGTTTCATAGATTGGTGTTTTAAAAGCTGTCACTTAATCTCATCAGCGATAACTAGCAAAGCTCTTAGAGTCGCTGATTTATTCTGCAACTTTAGTCATTTTCATACTACCTTTGTAATTTTTTGTTTGTTTTTTGAGATAGGGCCTCACTTTGTTGCCTGGGCCTCACTTTCTTCTGGGAGGCTGAGGTGGGAGGATGGTTTGAGGCCTGAATTTTGGGACAAGCCCGGCCAATACAGTGAGCCCCCTGGTCTCTGTGAAAATAAAAAAAAATTTTAGATATCCAGTGGCTACCTCCAAAAACAAACTCCAGCAAAACTGAATTTTTGTGTGTGTTTCATGTGTTGGGATATTGGCTTCTTTTGCAGTTACTTACAAAGCATTTAAGGGTCAGTAAAAATATGTTTTCATCTTTAATAACATGAATTCTCTAATTTGTATGTGATATAATGCTAGATATTGTGCCAGAAGGATTATGTAGTCATAATCCACGCCCACTCTCAAAGACAATACAGAGACTAAGAATCATTATAGTAATGATTATTATTACAGTAATAGCAGTAATAATCATAACAATTACATCAAACACTTATTAAGCCCTTTTTAGGTGCCAGGCACTGTATAAGCAATTTCCACATATTAGCTCTTTAAATGTGATCACAAACCCCACGAGGTAGCATTATGTCCACTTTATAGATGCAGGAACTGAGCTTTGAAGAGGGAAATCAAGTTGTCCAAGGCCATGCAGCCATTGATTGGGTGGGAAGCAAGAAGTTGAAGCCTGAGATGTAAGTTCACAGAGACAAATAACACGGACATTTATGAGATACTCATATGACATGTGAGGTTGCTTGAAATATTTAATTGACTTTCCCCAGCACCAGAAAGTGTTTGGGACAGATTTCGGAGGGATCTAGCACTTCCTTAGAGGACTGACCTGTGACATTTTTCCCTGTGCTGTTCTGCCTCTTGTCCTATGCTTCTGGCATTTCTTCTGCTGTTAGAGACAATGAGTCAACGGCATATTTTTAGCATCTCCTGTGTGCATAGACATGGCCCCTGACTCAGTAGGAGTATATAACTATGATGGGCCAAACAGATGTGCTTTCCTGTCAGCCAGGGGAGTAGGAAAGAAGACGCTCTCCTTATTCCAACAGAACTTGCTGCCACTCTGATTTCTTCATTGTAAGGCCTTTAAATGAATGTTCAAGAACTTCATGTTAAAGACACATGTCATAGGTGTAGCTTGTAAATGTTTGTCTCTGTGTCCTTACACCTCAGGCTTTGACTTTGTTTCTCACTTTTATCAATGATTACCTGTGTGCTGCGTGGTCTTGGTCCAATTGCTTTCCCTCCCTAAAGCTCAGTTTCTGCATCTGTAAAATGAATATAATGCCATATATATAGATATAGATATGCACACATTTACATATGTGTGTATATACTTATATAAACTGAAATATATAGTTATATAAATATTTCAGTTTAAGTCTCAAAAATCACTGAAGGATATTTTTATAATACCCTTCAGCAATTTTACCTGCTGCCTTTGCACATTCTGGTGAATTTCTAAATAGAAGTCTGACAGAGATTAATCTTTTAACGCCTCATAAATAAAAAAGAAAATCACAGAATGATGAAGCTGGAGAGGACCCTGGGGATCTAAAGTGTTTCATGAAATACAAATGTCCTTGATCTGTTTGTAAGTGTTTTTGGAAAAGTTCTCTATGGGCAAATAAACCTTGGAAATGTTGGATGAAAGTTAAAAAAATAAATAAATAAATAAAGTGGATCATTTTCTTTTTTTGTCCATGAAGCATTTTATTTGTAAATATGTGTATTACATCCCTAGAAAAAGAATCCCAGGATGTTCCCCACTGTGTGTTTTCATCTTGCTTCTTCATGGTCCATGATGCCAGCTGAGGTTGTCAGGACAATGAAACCAAACTGGCGGGATGGAAGCAGATTATTCTGCCATTTTTCTAGATCTTTGAGTTGCACATCAAATCTGGGGCTGATCACGCCACACTTGCTTAGCCTGCCTCTCAGGTTCACAACAATTTTCCCAGCTCTGTGATCATCAATGATTTCAAATTCACCAATGTAACCACACTTCATCATCAGAGTGAGAAACCGGAAGATGACTTTGGAGCTCAGCCTAATAAGCACCTGGCATTTGTCTTTTTTTTTTGGCATTGTTGATGCTCTTGAGAGCATCAGCCAGGACATTCATGTGCACTGCTATGGCGGTGCCGAAAGATGGCGGAAAGAGAAAGTGAATCATTTTCTTTTTTTTTTCTTTTTTGAGACTGAGTTGCCCAGGCTGGAGTGCAGTGGTGCAATCTCCGCTCACCGCAACCTCCACCTCCCAGGTTCAAGCGATTCTTCTGCCTTAGCCCCAAATAGCTGGGACTACAAGTGCACACCACCACACCCGGCTTATTTTTGTATTTTTAGTAGAGCTGGGGTTTTGCCATATTGGCCAGGCTGGTCTCGAACTCCTGACCTCAGGTGATCCACCCGCCTTGGCCTCCCAAAGTGCTGGGATTACAGGTGTGAGCCACCGTGCCTGGCCTAAAGTTAATCATTTTCAAAGGATTATTTGTGAGGAAAACAATCATTAAGATAACCATTATTATGCACAAAGAGAAAAAGAGAAATAGAGAATGCAGCCACAAAGTCAAAAGTAAAATTTCCCTTAAGTTGCTTGAAAACCAAAATGATGTTTGTTACTTGGTTAGTTCGGCTTAGTGTTTGTTGTTGATGGTTGTATTTGTAGAATTGAGGAACCTTAAAAAACAAAAATAAATACTTGCTTAAATTTTCTACCTTACTCTGCAGGCTGCAACATATCGTGATCTTACAATGCTGGGCTCTCCCACCTAACTCAAGACATGCTCCCTAATTAGCCAGGTCACTTCCAGGGACCGGACGGAGGAGCAGTTACTGTGATTTTGTTGTAACAGTGCCCATCAGTAATTGTTTTCCACAAATCTAATATCGGATTTTACTCTCGTTTTTGAATAGGATTACCCAACTAGCTAACTAACTTCTTTCCTCCTCCTTTGTTCCTTCCTTTTTCCTTTGCTCCCTCCTTCTTTCTTCCCACATCCCTTTTACTCATCATTTGTTAAATACTTACTGTATGTCAGACACTGCTAACTTTGAAGATTAAAAAAAAACATTTCTTGCCTTTAAACAGCAAAGAAGCGAATGATGGTGACATTCACTATGAGTAAACAAGTTATTACAATATGGCATGGTGCATGGTCTAATAGAGAGAAACAGAGTACTCTTAGAATATACAGAAAAGTTGTCCTGCACAGACCTGGAGTGGTGAGAAGTAGGTCAGTTTCATCTTTTGACTCCTCCTTCTAGAAGGAACTGCAGGACGACTATCTATATATACTTTGACAGATTGAACAGAGTTAACAAGATTAAAATGATGACATTTCATATTGGGTCACTGAAGATGGGGAAGTGGAGAATAGAACTAGAGGTGGCCTTGGAAGCAAAGGGATGGAAGAGAGTGAGAAAAATGGACAGAAGGATGAAAGAAAGGGAAAAGCAAAACAATATTCCCACAACACAAATCCTTATGCTGACCAGACTGGGCCTTAGCAAAGTGATTGATTCTCCACACCAGTCAGACCCCAGAACCTATGTGACAGTTTCCTTTTTGTAGTTTCTGCCCCATTGCCTTCATCATTTCGATAAAAACTGCTTTTGGGAAATAAGCATTATTTATTCCTTACTTCTAGCTCTGCTCTAGTTAGATCAAGTAGAGTTGAATCAAAAGGCAAATGCCCGGTGCCTATAATCCTAGCTACTCGGGAGGCTGAGGCCCAAGAATCACTTGAACCTGGGAGGAGAAGATCACAGTGAGCCGAGATTGCGCCACTGCACTCCAGCCTGAGCAACAGAATCAGACTTTGTCTCCAAAATAAAAAAACGGCAGCTGACTTTGGAATAAAACAGTCATCACTTTATTTTCCTACACCAAGGTACTTTTCTGTCTATTTCCTTTTGTCTTTCTCTTAGTTCTCAGGACCTTCATTGATATACATTCATTTAAGGTTTCAATACATTTTGAATCCCCAAAAGTTTGCGGAATCCCAAGTAATGTTTCAAGATGTATTGAAACAGTAAATGAATGTTTATTAGGTGACTCATGCCTGTAATCTCAGCACTTTGGAAGGCTGAGGCAGGTGGATCACTTGAGGTCAGGAGTTCGAGATCAGACTAGCCAACATGGTGAAACCTCATCTCTACTGAAAATACAAAAATTAGCCAGGCATGGTGGGGCGTGCCTGTAATCCCAGCTACTCGGGAGGCTGAGGCACGAGAATTGCTTTGGCCTGGGAGATGAAGGTTGCAGTGAGACGAGACTGCACCACTGCACTCTAGCCTGGGCGACAGAGCGCGACTCTGTCTCAAAAATAATAATAAAAAATAAAATGTATATCAATAAAGTCTTCGATCCCCAAAAGTTATCTGAGATGCTAGAAATTTTAAGGCAGACTGGGCCTTTGAACATATGTAAACATTCCTACCATGAAAACAGTTTGGTCAATTTAATTCATTTCACAAATATTTATTGAGCATTTATTATATGTTTTGTTTGTCTGATTGTTTTGGCCTAATACCAATGCTCACAATACTTTGTGTTAATAACTACTAGATGCTGAGAACAGAAACCCAGATAACATGATCTCTGTCATTGAGGAACTTACAATACAGTGGAGAAGACAAATCCATGCTATTGAACTTTTCTTTGTGTTGCACTTCCCGTCTATGCAGCTCCCCACCCCTGCTTCCAGCTCTGAGTCCTAACTTGGTTTGTTCCTAGTTTAAGGATGTCTGGTTCCCCTCTAAAGGCCTTAGATCCCCTTTCATGTGAACATTTTACAGTAGCTTATGAACTTTCAGACTGCTTCCTATGGAAACCTGTCTTCCCTTGCTTGTCTGCAGTAGAAAGATGGAATGCCAATGTTTCACCTCACTGCCAGGGAGGATGTGGAGTTAAGCTCTCCCTTCCCTCAAGGAAAGTGAAGCTTTCAATTTTTAATTAGTAAACTATTTCTAAGTTATCAAGATCTATTGTGAAAGTGTCACAGGCAAAAAAGGCAACATGAAGGAAGACAAGCAATGCCTCGGAGAGAAAAAAGAAATAGGGGAGGAGGGGTTTTCCCATGAGAGGGGCTTTCCCATGGGAGGGGCTTACCAGAGGACCTTTTGGGAGTCTGGAGTTGATCCTGGAGGCCTAAGAAGGCTTTACATCATTACTCAGGAGAAGCAGGTGAGCAGATCTCAGAAAGGACCGCCAAGGAGGGCATGGTCGCTTACTCTTGTAATCCCAGTACTTTGGCAGGCCAAAGTGGGCGATGGCTTGAGCCCAGGGGATGGAGACCAGCCTGAGCAATATAGTGAGACCTCATGTCTACAAAAATAAACAAAATTCTCTAGTGTGGTTTTGCACACCTGTAGTTCCACCTACTTGGGAGGCTGAAGTGGGAGGATTGCTTGAGCCCAGGGGAGGTCGAGGCTGCAGTGAGCTGAGATTGCACCACTACCCTGTCTAAAAAAAAAGAAAGAAAGAAAAAAAAAAGACAAGAAAGAAAACAAACAAAAAACATAAAAATAGGGGCACTGCTTAAGGGCCCACGAATAAGAGACTAAATCTCAGAGCCTCAGACTTACTAGAGAACCCCTTTGTTTACATACAGGGACCAAGCCAGTTATCCTTCTTGTCCACACCAATGCACACTTGACTTCACCCATGGACTGCTCAGCAGAGTGAAATTTCTTCAGGCTTATTCCCCATACCCTGGTGGACCCCTCACCGAAATTGCCATGACCAGAATATTCACACAAGGCCTCTGCTTTCGTTGGAGAGGGGGAAGAGGTGGGGAGTTCCCCATATTAGATTAAGAGCTCGAGTACAGAAGTTTAAAACCAGCCTCAGCTGAGGTAGTAACTGACTTCCCTCTTATTTGCCTGCTTTATCCCAGACCCTTTCTTCTGTGCTCACCCACACAGCATTTGCCACCAACACCTCTTCAGTCCCTGTAACAAGTCATTAAATGACAATCTAGAGAATTTTTCAGACGCTCCATTCCTTTCTCTCCCTTTTTGCACCCCTCTACCACATTTCATTCTGCCTTGCTTATATTCTGCCTTTTCTTATATTGGCTGCCTTTTTTCTGAATTTGACCTTGCCACTAAACTGCTAGATTTGTTGCTCTTTACACTTCTGGCCCTTTGGATCTCAGCCATTGTATTAGTTCATTTTCATGCTACTGATATAGACACGGGAAACTGGGAACAAGAAGAGGTTTAATTGGACTTACAGTTCCACACAGCTGGGGAGGCCTCAGAATCATGGCAGGAGGTGAAAGACCCTTCTTACATGGCGGCGGCAAGAGAAAAATGAGGAATAAGCAAAAGCAGAAACCCCTGATAAACCCATCAGATCTCATGAGACTTATTCACTGTCACGAGAACAGCATGGGAAAGACCGGGCCCCAGGATTCAATTACATCCCACTGGGTCCCTCCCACAACATGATGGAATTCTGGGAGGTACAGCTCAAGTTGAGATTTAGGTGGGGACTCACTCATACCATATCAGCCATCCTGCATACTTTTGACTTTTTCTGCTCCTATAGCCTCTGTGTTTCCTGCCCAGTGAAGCCCCAGCTTACCTTGTGCTCCTTGGTCAGTGTCCTAATCAGGCTGAGTTCTCCCCCGATTTCCCCAAAGGGAAGGGAGAGATTCAGGCTCCATTCCTGAGCTTTAGGACAAATTCAAGGTTATCTGTACCACTATCCCATTTCCAGTTAAGCCTACCTGTAGGGTCCACCTGTCAAGTTCCTTTGAGTTACTATGCTCATTAATTTCCTGATCCATACTAGCTTTCTAGCAATTTCGGAGGAAGAGCTTCCTGCATTCTGCTGTACAAATGTAAGCTGCTCTGGCACACAAGAATGAGAGCTCAAACTCCTGCACTTAAGGCACACTCTTATTTATCCCCTTGAGCACCTGATATTATTTGAAAAGACCTCTTTGCAAGTCCCGGAACATCTCATCCAGTTGAAAAGAAGGCTGCGGGGGGGTTCCTATATACACCATATTAGCTAAATAGAAAATTGGGTTACCATGTTTGTGTAAGATCAGAAGTTCCTGCTGTGACAGCATGGCAATTTCCTTCAGCTTTCTGGATCCCTAAAACATGCAAGTCAGTTCAAGGAACATGGCAGCAACTTTCCTGTGTTGGACCTAGACTGCGACAAACAATCCCACCCATCAATACCATAACAGTCTGCCTGGCCTCACCCTAGACCAGGTGTCTCCCAAGGCCTGGGCAGGCAAAGTTTATCTTTTTTAATTTTATTTTTGAGACAGGGTATTGCTCTCTCACATAGGCTGGAGTATAGCGGTGTGATCACGACTCACTGCAGCCTCAATCTCCCAGTCTCAAACAATCCTCCTATCTCAGCCTTCCAAGTCCCTGAGACTATAGTCACACACTGCTACACCTGGCTAATTTTAAATTTTTTTGTAGGGACAGGGGTCTCACCCACTATGTTGCCCAGGTTGATCTCAAACTCTTCATTTCAAGCAGTACACCTACCTTGGCCTCCCAAAGTGCTGGGATTACAGGTGTGAGGTTAGGTTCATCATTAATCACAAGGTACACAATAATAATGGCTACCATTTATTGAATAATTGCTTTGAAGGTCTAGGTACACTTAAGCCTTACAAGTACTATATACAGAAGGTGTTATTATTTCCATTTTATATATGAGGGATATGGGAAATTGAGCCCAAGGACACATATTAAGTGGTGGAGCTGGAATTTTATTAATGGCCTGTTGGGCACTAACGTGTGTGCTTTAACGTTTCATAAGTGTTGGATGAAGGCATCAGCTTCTCTGCACCTACGTTTTCTTGTTGGGAAAAAACCAAAAAACTTTTTGATAATAAAAACTTGAAGAGAATAAAAAAGCTACAGTAAACTTTTAGCTTGAAACATTTAGCTTACTTTATAGCAGGAATAAGGGCATCTATACATTTTAGATGTCTTAAAACAATATCTATAAATGGCAAAATAGCACAGTAAGTTATTATATTTCATTTAAGAATGATAAGTGAGTAAGTATGTAAGTATGATAAAAGTTAATTCAATAGTGTAGATCCATTGGGAACATATGATGAATTAAATGTTACCATATAGCAAATTTGAAGTGTTTTTCAATATATGTCATTTGGCAGTGGCTTATTGGAAAATTATGGGTCACAAATAAAACTGATGCAAATATACAATGATATACAATCAATTAATAATAATGTACTTAAAATCATTTATAATTCATTATAAACATAGTTAAATAGACATTTTGATCATTAAAAAGTATTATAAGAGTAACTGAAAACAATATCACAGAATAATACTGATATCTCACTGATAACAAAATGACCTCTTTGGAATGGTCAGAGTTCCAACTCTATGCCTGTGGAAATGCAAGTAGGTGCATGGCAGCCAGCATTCTTTTTTTTTTTTTTAGATGAAGTCTTGCTCTGTTGCCCATGCTAAAGTGCAGTAGTGCAATCAAGGCTCACTGACACTTTGATCTCCTGGGCTCAAGGGCTCTTCCAAACCTCAGCCTCTCAAGTAGCTAGGAATTCAGGTGCACTCCAACAATCCAGGTTAATACTTTTTCTTAATTTTTTGGAGAGATGGAATCGCGTTATGATGTCTAGGCTGGTCTCAAACTCCTGGGATCAAGCAATTCTCCTGCCTTGGCCTCCCAGAGGGCTGGGATTGTAGGCATAAACCACTGCACTCAGCCAGCAACCAGTATTCTTAGTAGAAGATCTGTCATAAGAAAGATATATCAGATCTATCCACACAAATGGCTGCCTCACCCCATATATATTCAAGGCATCTCTAGCCTTAATTGGTTTGCAAATCAGCTTGGATTTAGCTAGCTATCAGAGGTTCTCTACTCTTAAGAGGGACAGAACAATAGTTTAACAGCCTGACAAAACCTTCTGAAGATCATTGTAAAGTATTGAGAAGAGAGAGTTTAATAAGGGACTTAGGCAGTTTTAGGTCAAGTATTATCTAGTATATACCAGAGAGTGAATGGTCCTAGATATCAGACCAAAAATCCCTTACTAGGGAGAAAAAGCGACTTACTAATTTTACAGCAGGCACTCAATAAATATTTGTTTAATAAATGTTTGTTTAATGGTTATAATTATCCCTGACAAATATAACTGAACTGCCAAAATACTAGTATTCAATTTTTGCATTACTGTAACATACCTACTCATCTTCCTTCTTTTCTCTCATAAGCTTTAAATCTTATTAATGTGCTAGGAATTAGATTAACCACTAGGAAATCCAAGTTATTCTGTTTTTAATTTTATGATTATTAAAACCACTTTTGTGAAAACAGTCTGAATTTGCATGTATGACAATGCTGTTTATAGATTGTAGATGACCCTAGGTGAATAACGTATAATTTTTTGTACAGTTAAAGTTCTTGCCGTATAGTAATATTGATGTTTCAAAGACAATCTTCTGGCTGTGTGCAGTGGCTCACACCTGTAATCCCAGCACTTTGGGAGGCCAAGGTGGGCGAATCACTTCAGCTCAAAAGTTTGAGACCAGCCTGGCCAACATAGCGGAAACCCTGTCTCTACAAAAAAAAAAAAAAAAAATTTAGCTGGGTGTAGTGGAATGTACCTGTAGTCCCAGCTACTCAGGAGGCTGAAATGGGAGGGTCACTTAACAGGAGGTGAAGGTTGCAGTGAGCTGAAATCGCACCACTGCACTCTAGCCTGGGCAACAGAATGAGACCTTGTCTCAATAAATAAATAAATAAAGACAATCTTCTATACACTTGGTTAACATTAATCAGTCTTCTTGATATGTGTCATATGTGAAGGAGCACTCCAAAGGCATCTAAATACTTAGAAGACAAAGCCATCTAGAATCATCTAGCTGTTTGAATTTTTAAATTGAAATCTAAATGTTTGAGTGATAACCTGTCAAACCCAATTGAACTTCAGAAGTCCAAGGAAGGTAATTAGCTATTTTAAGGAAGTCTGTGGCAATGAAAACCATGTTGTGTTTAAGAAATCAGTGAAGAAATTGGAATTAGTTCTAGAAAAAAAAATATATCAAAGAATTCCAGGGGCTTATTTAGAACACTCTAAACAGCTTTAATCAACACTGCTAAGACCAAGAAAAAAAGAATGTGGTCTATGTTCCTCCCACACATGTTTTTGTTGTTTTATCCCTTAATTAAATATATAGAAAAGACTGCCAAAAGACCTAAGAAATTTACTCTTTTAGATCCTTCAAATTTATGTTCACAAAGTATCAACCCATAATTCTGTTGTCTCTGTAATTACTCTCAGGAAGAGTTAATAAATGTGTATTATGACCACTTACTAATAACTGATAGCTAAAAGGCAGCTGTTATGAAAGATTTTACATGCAATTAATGATATGCAAAATTCACATCATATTGGAAATTAGAATATCAACAAAACTTGTATTGTAGTGATTGCTTGCCACTTTAGCCCATTAAAAATGTATACAAATAGTTTTTACAAATTTTAGTGCTTCTTCAATTGAATATGATCCAGAGACAGCAAGGGCAGAGATATTAGACATTGATCTCACTAAAAGGTCAATGGAAATGGAATATAAATGCAGATAATTATATGTGTTCAATATATACTAAATTTTAAAACATTACCTCTTCCCTGGAAATTTGTCTAAATTTTGGTGAAAATTTAAAAAGATATTTGGTTTATAATGGCTAAGATAATTGATTCATATATTTTGTTTTGAGATGGAGTCTCACCCTGTTGCCCAGGCTGGGGGGCAGTGGTGCAATCTCAGTTCACTGCAACCTCCACCTCCTGGGTTCAATCAATTCTCCTGCCTCAGCCTCCCGAGTAGCTGGGACTACAGGGGCATGCCACCATGCCCAGCTAATTTTTGTATTTTTAGTAGAGATGGGGTTTCACTACGTTGACTAGCCTGATCTTGAACTCCTGACCTCATGATCTGCCTACCTCAGCCTCCCAAAGTGCTGAGATTAAAGGCATGAGCTATGGCACCCGGCCTGATAATTGATTTATATATCTATTCTTTCATTTCAAATAGCTCTGAGAAGGGTCAAGAGGTTAGATAGTCAACCCTCAAGTCTATTCAAATAGTTATTGAGCGCCCACTCCCTGCCAGGCATGGGGCCAAGCATTGCAAAGACACAAAATGAGTAAGACACTGTCCACCCTCAGAACGTTAGTCTGCTAAGGGGAAATGACTATGGTACAAGTTCCAATAGAAGCCTAAATAAATGTTATTTAAGACAACACATTTAGCACCTTTATCTTCTAAGAGGGTTGTCATAATTCACATCACTGAGAAAATAAGTTGCTATAAAGCTTACTTTCACTGATAGAGATGTAGTGCTGAAGACAGATAAGAAGAAAGAAAAATGAAATAAAGAGAAAAAAGACAAATTATAAAGCCTCTGCTAGGTCTTCCAAGCTGCCCAAGGGTCAGAGGCAAACGTGTTTGGTTTTTGTTTGTTTTTCTTTTTGTTTTCCCAGCAGAGCACATGAATGAGGCTTTGGATTTTGGACTAGAAAACTAAACTGCTCTGCGTAACAAAGGAGAGAACAGGAGGTTCTGGTGCCTGAGGAGTAGGAACTCGGATACACAGGGAGAGGTGAGGACAGAGCTTGGCAGCAGGTAGGACGCTGGAGCTGGGAGGAGCGGGCCCTGAGCAAGTCCATGGTGGTACAGCTGAAGGGATGTGAAATAGGACAGCTCTCTTTCTTTCTTTCTTCCTTTCTTTCTTTCTCTCTTTCTCTCTTTCTTTCTTCTTTCTTTCTTTTTCTTTCTTCTTCTTTCTTTCTTTTTCTTTCTTCTTCTTTCTTTCTTTCTTCTTTTCTTTCTTTTTCTTTCTCTTTTTCTTTCTTTCTTTCTCTTTTTTTTCTCTCTCTTTCTCCCTCCCTCCCTTCCCCCCTCCCTACCTTCCTTCCTTCCTTCTTTTTTTTAAGACAAGGTCTCACTCTGTGGCCCAGGCTGGAGTGCAGTGGTGCAATCACAGCTCACTGCAACCTCAACCTCCCGGGTGTAAGAGATCCACTCGCCTCAGCCTCCCAAAGTGCTGGGATTACAGTTGTGAGCCACTGTGCCTGGCTGAAACAGGACAGCTCATATTCCATTATGAGTTGTTTGCTTTGCTCTAATGTAAATTGCCTTCATCCTTAAACCTTTGGGAAAGTCTGACATTCACCACACATGCCAAATGCTAGTTTTTTGTTTGTTTTATTTTGTTTCATTTTGTTTTGTTTGAGATGGAGTCTCACTCAGTTGCCCAGGCTGGAGTGCAGAGGTGCGATCTCAGCTCACTACAAACTCTGCCTCTCGGGTGTAAGTGATTCTCCTGCCTCAGCCTCCTGAGTAGCCCGGATTACAGGGTACCATCACCACACTCGGCTAATTTTTGTATTTTTTGGTAGAGACAGGTTTTTGTCATGTTGGCCAAGCTGGTCTCAAACTCCTGACCTCAGGTGATCCGCCCACTTGGACCTCCCAAAGTGCTGGGATTACAGGCTTGAGCCACTGCGCTCAGCCCCAAATACTAGTTGTTTTATTGGGTGGGTGGGGGGAGGTTGATATGGAGAATAAATTAAGAAATGCAGCTCTTCCATGCTGATTTTTTTGGGGAAATGGTTGAACATCGTGAAACGTGAGACCTAACTGGAATTAGAGAACTCAGAACCAGCAGAAAGCATGAGAATATACATCCCAAGAATTTCCAAAAATGTAAGGAAGAGCATTGAACTTCCTAGAGGATATGGAATCACAAACTTGAGTACAGTCAAGGTGAGGGTGACATTTGTATTACATAAAATGGTATACGGTGGGAGGCTAAGGCAGGAGAATCACTTGAACCCAGGAGGCAGAGGTTGCAGTGACCCAAGACTATTCAACTGCACTCCAGCTTGGGTGACAGAGGGAGACTCCATCTCAAAAAAAAGGGAGGGGGGACATGAGATACCTGTTCCAAAAGAAGTTGAGAGTACTATAAAACTCCCAAGAAGGGCATATGACACCAAGCAGGATGGCAGGAGGAAGAGGAGCAGGGCTGGGTATGATTGTATATTAGTTCATTTCTCTTCAAACCCTTTTGCAATGAGGAAGGACGCTTTAAATAAGAAACAGAATTTTGGCCGGGCCCGGTGGCTTACGCCTGTAATCCCAGCACTTTGGATTTGGTGGATCATGAGGTCAGGAGTTCAAGACCAGCCTGGCCAACATAATGAAATCCTGTCTCTACTAAAAATACAAAAATTAGCCGAGCATGGTGGCACATGCTTGCAGTCCCAGCTACTCGGGAGGCTGAGGCAGGAGAATCGCTTGAACTTGGGAGGTGGAGACTGCAGTGAGCTCAGATCGTGACACTGCACTCCAGCTTGGGCAACATCTCCAAAAAAAAAGAAACATAATTTTGTTTCTCCATTACAACAACTCTGCAAGCAAATTACATTATCGCTAATTTTTAGAATAGAAAACTGAGGCTCATAGAGGTTTATAATTTTTCCAAGAACACACACAAACAGAACTATAGCCAGCCTGAGTGACTGGGTTGCCTCTGCTGTGTACATACACATGGAGCTTTAGGCCAGAGCCGGCATTGAAGTTTGGCCTTGGATTTCAGTAGGCGAAGGTAGGGTGCGAGGGGAGGACTCAGCAGGCAGAGGGAACGATCAGAGCAAAGGCAGGAAGGCAAGAAGGGACTAAATAAACATTTACAGAACAAAACTGATCTCCACCCCATGCCCTCACTACACTCTGGACCAGATGCAGGAATAGGATGTAGGGCAGTTTGCTACATCCACGGTTTATGACAAATGGCACTGGAGGGTCAGGACTCTGGAAGGTAATAGTAGTCAATTTGCAGAAGGTTTTAAAAGACAGTGAAAAGCTTATATTTGATTTAATAGACCATCTGGATACTTTGAAGGTTTGGAAGCTGTACTTTCAGAAAATTAACCCAGCATTAGACTGAAGCTACGTAGCCCAGAACAGAGCATCTTAAACTTCATATAATGTGGACTTCTGTATTTCTAAGTCTAACATTCTGTATTTTTCTCTCTCTTTTTTTTTTTTTTTTTATTGAGATGGAATCTCACTTTGTTGCCCAGGCTGGAGTGCAGTGGCGCCATCTCGGCTCACTGCAACCTTTCCCTCCCGGGTTCAAGTGATTCTCCTGCCTCAGCCTCCTGAGTAGCTGGGACTACAGGCGCATGCCACCATGCCAAGCTAATTTTTGTATTTTTAGTAGAGATGGAGTTTCACCATGTTGGTCAGGCTGGTCTCGAACTTCCAACCTGGTGATCCGCCCACCTCAACCTCACAAAATGCTGGGATTACAACTGTGAGCCATCACACCCAGCCTAACATTCTGCATTTCTAAGAAGCTCTCTAGTGATTCCGACAAAAGGAAGTTGGAATGGGCTCAGGAGACTTATATTTAGAGCTGCAAGGACTTTGTTTAGGGCCTCAGGGCAGGAAAGGAACTAGTGAAGGAGTGGGGGAAGAAACAGCTCACTGCAACCTCCGCCTCCTAGTTGGAAATGATTCCCTTGCTTCAGCCTCCCTAGTAACTGGGACTACAGGTGTGCGCCACAAAGCGGGCTAAATTTTGTATTTTTAGTAGAGACAGGGTTTCACCACGTTGGCCAGACTGGTCTCCAACTCTTGACTTCAAGTGATCCACCAGCCTCGGCCTCCCAGAATGCTGGGATTTACAGGAGTGAGCCACCGTGCCCAGCCCTTGGTACTTCTTTTTAAGCTCGGCAGGTGATCCTAAAGGGTAGTCAGATTAATTGCCACTGCAATGCTTTGTGACATTAAACCCCTTCCACTCTAGGCTTTGTAGACTCCCTAGGCAGCACCTTGGATATTTGGTTAGAAATTGTGTTTCTTGGTGCCCTGCTTGACCCCCGACTCCACTGTGATCACCACAGCTGCCTATCTGGCTGCTCTTTGCACCTAGCACTTAAGCCCTCATGACTGAATTTAATGATCTGGAAATTTTATTCTCAGTTGGCAGCACTGACCATTTGGCTGAAGCTCAGTAAAGGATAATGTAGCCTCTCTAACTGGAGCTACAACAAAGACTCAGAAAAAAGAAAGTGGAAGGACTGTATACTGAATGAAAGACATTTACTAAAAAGAAGGGTGAACCATGGGCGGGGTGATTAGGTGTTCCAAACTGACTAGGACTGTCCTAGATTTTGGCTTTTTGATTGATTATTTTGGGGTAATAGATTAGATTTCTTATCAGAAGATTAGGAGGCCTAGAACAAATGTTATTTGTAAATTTGTTAGCTGGTGGATTGAAAGTGGGGGATGAATTAGAAAAATAAATAGTGATTATCATCTTAGAGTTCTTAGCAATTTTCCAGATTTTGTTTCTTTTTTTTTTAACCCTCTATAACAACTCTGTCCAGTAGAACTTTCTGAGACAACAGAAAATTTCTGTGCTATCTAATACAGTTGTCATTAATTCCCTGTGGCAATTGAGCCTTGAAATGTGGTTAGTGTGACTGAGGACCTGAATTTTTAATATTATTTCATTTTAACTAATTAAAGTACAAATGAAAATTAGAGCCAGGTGTGATGTATCTCACCTGCAGTCCCAGTTACTCAGGAGGCTAAGACAGGAGGATCACTTGAGGCTAGAGTTTGAGACCAACCTGGGCAACATAACAAGACCCTGTCTCTAAAAAATTAAAAAGAAATGAAAAAGGAAATATCCACGTGGGTCTGGTAACTACTTACTGAACAAAATAGACTTATAAAGTTGCTGTTATCTATGTTAGACATATGTAGGGGCGACTCCTCTCCCATAGCTCCTTCACAGAGAAACTATCTCATGAACCTCTTTTGGAAGGAGCAGTCCTAGTAGTGGGCATAGTAGATTTGACAGGGGGTAAGGGAGCATGACTGGTAATCCATCTAAACTAGATCAGTTAGGTTCTGTCTTGAAAGAATCTCGAGGCCAAGCATGGTGGCTCATGCTGTAATCTGAGCATTTTGGGAGGTGATGGTGAGAGCACTGCTTGAGCCCAGGAGTTCAAGACCAGCCTGGGCAACATAGTGAGTCCTCATTTCTACCAAAAATAAAAAATTAGCAAGCATGGTGGTGCGCCTATAGTCTTAGCTACTCGGGAGGCTGAGGCCCGAGGACTGCTTGAGCCCAGGGCTGCAGTAAACTATGATGGTGCCATTGCACTCCAACTTGAGTGACAGAGTGAGACCCTG
>PVKP010044062.1:0-16956 GCA_004027715.1 Plecturocebus donacophilus
TAGTGCTTCTTTCAGAAGCTCTTGTAAAGCAGGCCTGGTGGTGATGTAATCTCTGAGTACTTGTTTGTTGGCAAAAAATTTTATTTTTCCTTCGCTTATGAAGCTTAGTTTGGCCAGATATGAAATTCTAGGTTGAAAGTTGTTTTCTTTAAGGATGTTGAATGTTGGCCCCCACTCTCTTCTGGCTTGTAGGGTTTCTACTGAGAGATCTGCTGTGAGTCTGATGGGCTTCCCTTTGTGGGTAACCCGACCCTTCTCTCTGGCTGCCCTTAGCATTTTCTCCTTCATTTCAACCCTGGTGAATCTGACAATTATGTGCCTTGGGGTTGCTCTTCTTGAGGAATGTCTTTGTGGTGTTCTCTGTACTTCCTGGACTTGAATATTGGCTTGCCTTGCTAGGTTGGGGAAGTTTTCCTGGATAATATCCTGAAGAGTATTTTCCAGCTTGGATTCATTCTCTTCGTCACATTCAGGTACACCTATCAAATGTAGATTAGGTCTTTTCACATAGTCCCATATTTCTTGGAGACTTTGTTCATTCCTTTTTACCCTTTTTTCTGTCATCTTGCCTTCTTACTTTATTTCATTGAGTTGATCTTCGACCTCTGATAGCCTTTCTTCTGCTTAGTCAATTCAGCTATTGAAACTTGTGCATGCTTCGCGAAGTTCTCGTGTTGTGTTTTTCAGCTCCATCAATTCATTTATATTCCTCTCTAAGTTGTCCATTCTCATTAGCATTTCATTAAATCTTCTTTCAAGGTTCTTAGTTTCTTTGCATTGGGTTAGAACATGTTCTTTTAGCTCACAGAAGTTTTTTATTATCCACCTTCTGAAGCCTGATTCTGTCAGTTCATCACATTCAGTCTCTGTCAGGCCTTGTTCCCTTTCTAATGAGGAGCTGTGATCCCCTGTAGGAGGAGAGGCATTCTGATTTCGGGTGTTCTCAGCCTTTTTGCACTGGTTTCTTCCCATTTTTGTGGATTTATCCACCTGTCGTCTTTGTAATTGCCAACTTTCAGATTGGGTCTCTGAGTGGACATCTGGCTTGTTGGTGATGAAGTTTTTTCTGTTTCTTAGTTTTCCTTCGGTGGACACCCCTTACCCACAGAGCTAGTCCTTCCCAGGTTCAGCTGTGCTTGTTGTGAAACTCTCAGTCCTCAGCGCTTCCAATTGCTGTTCTCCTTGTGGGGATGGGACCAGCTGAGCCTGACTAAAAGGGCACCCAGTCCCGTATACTCCAACCGAGAAGTGCTGCACTGAGGCGCCAGCAAAACAGCTGCACCAGCCAAAAGAGTCATGCTGGCGACCCGTGTGGCTCCTCCTCCGGGAATCTCCCAGTCTGTGGGCAAAAAAACATCTGAAATTGCGGCGTCCACTTGCTCTCTGTGCTTTCACTGGGAGCTACAATCCTGAGCTGCTGCTAATTGGCCATCTTGGATCTCTCTCCTCTCTTAACTATTTTTAAGTGAATAGTTCAGTAGCGTTAAGTATATTCACATTGTACAACAAATATCAAGAATTTTTTCATCTTGAAAAACTGAAACTATGCCATTTGAATACCTGCTTCCCATTTCTCCCACCCCCATTCAATGATGAGTTGTTCCACCATTCAACTTTCCTGTTTTTATGAGTTTGACTACTTTAGATACCCCAGTAAATCGATTTGTATAGTATTCGTCTTTCTATCACTGGGTTACTTTATTGAGTCTAATGTTCTCACAGTTCATCCATGTTGTAGTATCAGAATTACCTTCTTTTTAAAGACAGTAATACTCCTGTGTGTATATACTGACTGCATTTATCCATCCATGTGTTGCTGGACATCTGGATTGCTTCCACCTTTTGGATGTTAAGAATAATGCTGTTATGAACATGGATGTACAGTGCTTTTCAATTTTTTGTGAAACTGTGAAGCTTTGCTAAATCATGTGTGAGTTTGTTATTGAGGAAAACGTTACATGAGGTAGAAAACTTTAGCTGATCTCTACTTTTTTCCTTGCTGGTTAAATGTATAAGCTTAATGGAAGTTATGCGACCCCCACCAGTCTTGGGCCTCCTTATGTAAGAGAGGAAAAGCATTCACAGAGTCATAGTTAAAGCAACTGAAATAATGTATATTAAAGCTCTCTCTCTTTTTTTTGAGATGGAGTTTTGCTCCTGTCACCCAAGCTGGAGAGCAGTGGGGCGATCTTGCCTCCTTGCAACCTCTGCCTCCCAGGTTCAAGCAGTTCTCCTGCCTCAGCCTCCCGAGTAGCTGGGATTACAGGTGCCCGCCGTCATCCCTGGCTAATTTTTGTATTTTTAGTAGAGATGAGGTTTCACCATATTGGCTCGGCTTGTCTTAAAACTTCTGACTTCAGGTAATCTGCCCGCCTCAGCCTCCCAAAGTGCTGGGATTACAGGCTTGAGCCACTGTGCCTGGCTTTAAAGCTCTTTTGAAATTCTTAAAGTGTAAGGAGGCCAGTGAGTGCTTATTTAATCAATTTTCCTTTGCAGTTCAAGAGCAATTACATTCTTTGCTGTTAGAACTTCTGATTTTTTTGACTTTGTTCTTTTGATGAGTTACATCTTTAAAAAAAAAAAATCCTTGTAATATTAGATGTTGATATTGTGAATTCATCGACTATGCAATGTCCAAATTTTTTATTTTAAAAACAAATAGTAATTTTAATGTTGGAAGAATGAGATGTTAAAGAGAAGCCTGGATTTACTACACAGTGAGTGATTTCCTGATTATAGTTTTTTAAATTATACAGACTAGTCAAAGTATCTACAAAATAGCTCTTGTTTTGAAAGGAGCTTATTAAAAATCAAGAAAGTAGACATTTTGAATAACAATCTGTATAACTTTTGGTTAATCTCCAAAGAGTGGAAGAATATGAAGGGGTTAAGTGCCTGATATTAACCTTGAGAGGGCTTATTGGTAGAACTCAAAGAAGTTGCCAGTTCCTTTCAGATGCTGCAGTTTTAGGCTCTACCCATTATGTTTATCCAGCTACAGATAGAGCTGTAATAATGGTTTGATATGTGGCAACAAACAGTATTTTTATCTTCTTAAAAGGTAGTTGCTTTTGAAAAGAAATCATGTTTTATGATCCAGAGGAACTAAGGGATGTTTGTCTTCTAGGCTCATCAACAGAGCAGACGAGCAGACCGTTTATTAGCTGCAGGCAAATACGAAGAGGCTATTTCTTGTCACAAAAAGGCTGCAGGTGAGTATTCTTGTTAAGTAAGTGCTCAGTGTAAAACTGAAGAGCAGACAGTCACAATAGTAATGGTGTGTGTTGCTCTTCATATACAAGACTGATACTGCTGACCCACCAGAATATCAGCCTTGGTTATTTTTCAAGTGAGTATGTTGGATTTCCCAGCTCCTCCTAATCCAATCTTCTTTCTAAACCATGAAGATGGCATAAATGTGATAAGTGATAAACAATTCCTGGACACGGCTTTCTGATCCCAAAGATCCCTAAAACAGGAGCTGATTGTAACAGGTCTGCCATTTTATCTTAGTTATTATAAAAAAGGAGTTTGGGTTTCAAATAGCTGACCATTTTAGGTTCTAAAAATAAGTAACTCAATACCAACCAATTCATTTTCACTGAGTTTCTGTTTTCTAACATGCTGATAATGCAAAACTTACTAAAGACTTTTGTTACCTAAAATGTGGGAAGATTTTTCCTGTGGTCTTTTTATAGCTTCCCTTCTGAATATATCATCTTTTTTTTTTTTTATGAGGACTCTCAGTAACTGAATATATCATCTCTACATGCATGCTTATAGTAACATGCTGATGATGGCTTTCATTTTGGTGTGAATTTTAGAATTGTTGGCTTCTTATCAAAGACCTAATTTTACCCTAGTCAGTCAAGCATCCTAGCATATGTTGAACTCAGAAATAGATCTTGGGGGCCTGTTTTTCTTAGACCAGTTTTCTGTTGGCTGAGTAACCAAAAAGCTTTGGGTCCTTGTTAGTGTAGTGGTAAGTATAAAAATAAAAATTTAAAAATCTTTGGGGAAAGGATGTTTTACTATGCTGCATCCAAAATTAGTGCAGGTCACCTTTCTTAGGGCAAACCCTGAAGTCTGCTGGCAGGCAGAGCCGTATTTTGTGACAGGCTGCCCCAATGTATTTACTGCTGAAATAGAGACTGCAAGGTGGGCAGTAGTTTGGATAAGTCTTCTTACTACAGTGACTTTTGCCTAGAAGTTGGTAATTTTCAAAGTAAATTTAAGTGTGTGGGTTTTTGTTTGTTTTTGTTTTTTTGAGGCAGAATCTTGCTTGCTTTGTCGCCCAGGCTGGAGTGCAGTGGCACAGTCTGGGTTCACTGCAACCTCCACCTTCCGAGTTTGAGTGGTTCTCCTGCCTCAACCTCCTGACTAGCTGGGACTACAGGTGCCTACCACCACACCTGGCTAATTGTTATATTTTTAGTAGAGATGGGGTTTCACTATCTTGGCCAGGCTGGTCTTGAACTCCTGAGTTCGTGATCCATGTGCCTTGGCCTCCCAAAGTACTGGGATGACGGGTGTGAGCCACTGCACTCGGCACCCTCTCCCCCCTTTTTTTTTTAAGTAGAAATAGTTTTGCCACTGAAGTGTACTGGAGGTATCTGCTCCAGGGCCAAGCACGTACCAGATATCCCATAAATCTTTGGGTGTTTTTATGGTGAGCTTTATGAGAGCTTTGAACAGCATTAAATATGTCAACTAGTGCTCTTTAAATCTTTCCTAAACCATATTTTGTTATGAATCAGATGATTAAATCTGTAATCACTACAAAGACGATGTACCATATTTATTTAAGAAAGTCATGTTTTATATGAATGCCCCAGTGAAACAATACCTTATGTAATCCAAAAGGGTCATGGTTACATATATATAACTATGTTAAATGGAGTAAATCAGCATATTTTATAGACTGAGCTATGGGATGTTATGAGTATATAAAGGGAAGAAAGTTTTAGTCCTAACCTCATCCTTGTCTTTGAAGACTTAAAACTAATGTTGGCCTTCAGGTACCACTCCTACCCCCAGTCTAAATTCTGTGACATTCTCAGGAGTAGAAAAATAAGGCGATCTGTTAGATCACTTTAGCTTCAATTATGGAGGTAGAACTTAATGTGATTAGTAAATCCCACTGAGTTGATTGGCGGTTTCAACTTGAGTTTTAGAATATCTGAGTTGAAAATTGCTGTGGTTGAGATGCTCACTTTTTGAAACTGACTTACATATAGGGCTTCGAACTGGTCTTAGAAGGTATGGATGTAGTGTTTTCTGAAAGGAAGCAACTTATTTGGAAATCATTTTAGAGATGTGACAAGGAAAGATCAACATGTGAGAAAGACTAATAGGATGGAAAGGCTGAAGTGAGAGAATTTAAGGGCAAACAGACGGGGCCTGTATGTCCAGCTGTCAAAGATCAGAGGAGATTCTGAGACTAAAAACTTACCCTAAGATTACATAGCTAAGGACTTTATGGCCTCTTTGTAGTGTTTGTATTATAAATGTGTTGAAATAAGTTGCTTGATGTCTCTTTCCTTTTGAGGAAAGGTAGGATTTACTCTTTAGGTGGACAGTGGCTGTATTAATTGAAACTGAGCATGTGAGCATTCATGCCAGGTAAGCACATCAGGAAGGGAAAAAACTGTCTATATCTGGCAGGAGGTGGCAAAGAGAAGGTGTCTACATTTTCCTATTCCGTGTTTAAAAAGGTAAGTTTAAGAAGCCACAGACTCCCAGAGATTCAACATGGTTGGAAAAATGTATTGCTTTAAACCCTTCCTTGATTAGTGGCTGTAACTTGATTGGTGTAATTTTCTCTTAACCCTTCTCATGCAGTCCAGTTCCCTAAGTGAATTTCTCTTCATTCATATACAACAAAAGAGCAAAAGCTTTAAACAAGTAAGTTAATAGCCATTGACAGTGCTTAGAACTCAAAATGAACATTTCAGAAGATGAGCAGGCCCCAGAGTCACAGTATTTATATGGATTTGATCAATATTTTGGTTGAAAACAAATGTTAAGCCTTTTGAAACTGTGGTAACATGAAAATGATTCTAGAGCTCATCAATCCTTATCATTCAGAGGCAGTATATTGCTGCACCTTGTGTGCTTTGGTACTGTTTTAACAGATTTCTGATAGAAGAGCAGTAGATGTTATTATTTTTTTTTTGTTTTTTGGTTTTTTTTGAGATGGAGTCTTTTTTTTTGCCCACCACTGATGAGATGGAGTCTTGCTCTGTTGCCCAGTTGCAGTGCAGTGGCATGATCTCAGCTTACTGCAGCCTCCGCCTCCAGGCCCAAGTGATTCTCCTGCCTCAGTCTCTGAAGTAGCTGGGAACTGCAGGCATGCACCACCATACTCAGCTAATTTTTGTATTTTTTAGTAGAGATGGCGTTTCACTATGTTGGCCAGGCAGGTCTCAAACTCCTAACCTCAAGTGATCAGCCCACCTTGGCCTCCCAAAGTGTTGGGATTACAGGCGTGAGCCGCTGTGCCTGGCCTGATGTTATTATTTTAAGACATTCTTGATATTTCCTTAGTTCCTTTATTCTATCACTTGCTTAGTATCTACTTTAGATTTTAGCCTCGTGTCATAATTAAAGAAAGTAGTTTAACCAGAATTGTTAGCAATTTTTGAGACAGACATTCTTTCTAAATTTTTGTGTTGCTATACTTTTGTGTTTCTATTGTAAATCTGTGGAGGAAATCCATGAACATGGAATCAGATTTAAAATAGTTGTTTTCTTTAAAAATAACTTTAAAATGCACCACTTGTAAGATTTAAACATGGGGAGTCCTTTAAATGACAGTGTGATTCTTATTGAATTCTTTGTGCTTTGGGATATCCTTTGGTAACTTCCTTTGTCATATACAATTTTTTTTTTTTTTTGAGACAGTTTCTCACTGTCACCCAGGCTGGAGTGCAGTGGCGTGATCTCCCTGGCTCACTGCAGCCTCCATCTCCCAGGTTCAAGCGATTCTCCTGCCTCAGCCTCCTGAGTAGCTAGGATTACAGGCACACGCCACCACACCCAAATAATTTGTTTGTATTTTTTTTTAGTGGAGACAGGATTTCAGGCTAGTCTCGAGTCCCTGACCTCATGATCCACTTGACTTGGCCTCCCAAAGTGCTGGGATTACAGGCGTGAGCCACTGCACCCAGCCTGTCATATATTCAAGGTTCTCTACAAAGGGAGGCACTTCAGTTGGCTTAAGCTTGGTTTTGTGAAATCTGTTCTCTTTGTTAAGAAAGTGGATTTAAAGCAAACAGGGAGACAAAAGCAGGCAAGTTGGAAGGGGTGTCTGAGAACATTTGTCTACAATGTATTGGAGCAGTAGCAGAGCAGTTAGAATGTCTCCACAGATTTAAACATGAACAAAAGGAAAAGAAATGGTATGCAGCTATACAGACATAGGAATGAAAGACAAGAAAGGGTTGCAAGAGAATGTAATTATTTATGGTAAGCATGACTGGAACAAAGACTATATAACCAACTCTTTTTTTTTTATTTATCTTTTTAACTTGATACAGGGTCTTGCTATGTTACCTAGGCTAGTCTTGAACTCCTGGGCTCAAGCAGTCCTTCAGCCTCAGCCTCCCAAAGTGCTAGCCACCACGCCTGGCCCCACCTCTCTTTTTTTCTTGGAGAGGGAGCATGTAGTCCAGCAGTCCTAACCTTTTTTGCCACCAGGGACCAATTTTGTGGAAGACAATTTTCTGCAGACCTGGGGTGAGGAACTCACCATAATGTACAATCAGTGGGAGCCCTAAGCTTGTTTTCCTGCAGCCAGACAGTCCCACGTGGGGGTGATGGGAGACTGTAACAGATCATCAGGCATTACATTACCATAAGGAGAATGCAACCTAGATCCCTTGCATGTGCAGTTCACAGCAGGGTTTGCGCTGTTATGAGACTAATGCTGGTGCTCATCTGATGGGAGGCGGAGCTCAGGCGGTAATGCAAGTGATGGGAGCAACTGTAAATACAGATGAAGCTTCGCTGGCTTGCCTGCTGCTCACCTGTGTGTGTGGCCCAGTTCCTAACAAGCCTGGGGGTTTGGGACCCCTGATCTAATTGATCTCTACCTCAAGGACTACAGTAGAACCTCGCAGGCAAGAACTCTTAAATTATGATATCAAAATTACTAAATTATTTGGATCAAGACTACTCAGAAAGCAATGCCTTGTATCTCCAGAAAGGCAAAAGAGGAACTTAATGTAGGGATGAGAGATGCCAAAAATGTTTATAGCAAGCAAGATAAACATGGAGATTAATTATGGACAGTTCTTTACTGGTGATGCAGAACTTGTTATTTACACCTAACCTTGTTCTAGAAAGGTTACAAAGTGTCTTACAGAGGAGTGTACACCAACATATCAAATGCAATGAGAAATACATAGATAAGGAACTCCGTAGAGAGAAAAGATGGGGAAGGACTAGTAATATGGTTCACAAAATGTCCCATTAGTTCTGGCATTTTTTTTTTTTTTTTAAAGAACTTGCCTTATGTTTTCTAGCAGTCATCCTAAAGAGGGAAAATAAGAATTTTTACATTGGCCATTAAAATTCAAACAAATAGTCACCGAGGACCTGATTCTAAGATCAGACAGAGAAATTTATTGAAGGTCTTCGTAAGTGACATTATACCGTCCTCAATAACTTCCTCACGGTAAATATGTCAACAAGTTCTTAGGGATTTTAGCCTTAAGGCTGATGGCCTAGCTCAGAGACAGTATTCATTAAAAGTGATTATAAAGGAGTCCAAAATGATCAGTTCTAGGTATTCAGATGGATACAAAGTCATTGATAATCTCATGATATTTTTGTGAGTATGAGTGATAGGGTTTTGATAGGTTCTTGTTTGATTTTAATCTTCCCTAAACCTATTTTTCTCATTAGGCCATCTTCAGCTTCTGAATTATAAAATCTACAAGAGTTTTAAATAACAAAACTTTCAAGATGGGTTAGGGAATATTTTCATTTTATTGCCACTGACATCCTTCTGGGGAAAGAATGCTTTTTTTTTTTTTTTAAATCCCCAATTATAGCAGAATTATTTATCAGACTGGTTTTCTTTGTCATATGAGGACTGTTAAAACTCTTCCTTTTACCTGTTAATTACAAAATGATGACACATATTAACATGCCTATTTTTTTTTAAACAGCATATCTGTCTGAAGCCATGAAGCTGACACAATCTGAGCAGGTGAGACATGTTCCTAATATTTGCAACAAGGGTTAGAAAGGTTTTGTTGTAGAGACTTGAATTGTGTATAAAGCAAAGCATTGTGTCCCTCTCAAAATGCTATAGTCAAAAATATATAAAATGGGCAAAGGAAGAGTACTTCAGAAAGGAAATTAAAACTAAACGAACTGCAGTCGATGTCCCAGACATAGAATGCAGAAACTTCTTTTTGTCTAGTGGTTACTCACAGATTGCCAGATATATCTTTCAGAGCCCTCTTAGGACCCCTGAGCATTAGCTCTTACATGATCATTAGCTCACAGTCAGTAAACAGGCCTGGCCAAGAGGAAGCCAGTTGGACTACCCTTTGCTTGTCAAAGATAATTTAAATCTGACCAGCCCCTCACTTGTCTTTGCTTGAATTTTTATTTATTTATTTATTTTTTATTTTTTATCTTTAAATTATTTTTTATATTTTATTTTTTAATCTTGAATTCTTAAGCAGTTGAAGTACTTTTAAATTTGTTTCATCAATTGTTTTAAGTTGTCTTCTGTGTTTGAGGAGGACCTGCCAAGTATTTCAAGATACATTTATTCATAAGACTGGGCATAGTGGCCCATGCCTGTAATCTCAGCACTTTTGGAGGCCAAGGCAGTGGGATCACTTGAGCCCAGGAGTTCGAGACCAGCCTGGGTAACATAGTGAGACCCCATCTCTACAAAATTTTAAAAATTAGCTGGGCATGGTGGCACATGCTTATAGTTCATCTTCTTGGGAAGATGAGGTGGGAGGATCACTTGAACACCTAAATTCAAGACTCAAGTGAGCTATGACTGTGCCATTGCACTTTAGCCTCAGCAACGGGGACCTTGTCTCTAAAATAAACACATACAAAATATCTTCTTAAAGACTTTATTATAAAAGTATCAGTTAAAGAGACCATTTCTGTAAGATATATCAGTGGCAGGGAAAGCCATTAGTTTCTCAGACTGAACCAAGGGGACTTTAAAGTTGTGTTCTATCCCTTTCACTGCCTTTGAAAGTATAGAATCTGCTCATGATACTGGCTTGCACTGAGCTATCCAAACACCCTGTTGATAGGAAGACTTACTTCCTAGCTGTTGGCAGAATTAATATGTCTACAGAGGAAAGATTTCTAATTTTAAGTTGAGTACAAATGACATTACACATGGGGTCAGGCACATTGAGGAAAATGTTAAGTTTTATTCATTTGCAAACATAATATGTAAGTTGTAAGTTTGTTGGTTTATTCAGAAAGAAGGAATTTGGAGTAGTATATGTTGGACATTATTACTAAGACACTTAAAATGTTAAATTCTTAAAATTTTACCTTTCCTTCTATGTAATAGGCTCATCTTTCACTGGAATTGCAAAGGGATAGCCACATGAAACAGCTCCTACTCATCCAAGAGAGATGGAAAAGGGCCCAGCGTGAAGAAAGACTGAAAGCCCAGCAGAACACAGACAAGGATGCAGCTGCCCATCTTCAGCCATCTCACAAACCCTCTGCAGAGGATGCCGAGGGCCAGAGCCCCCTTTCTCAGAAGTACAGCCCTTCCACAGAGAAACACCTGCCTGAGATTCAGGGGATCTTTGACAGGGATCCAGACACACTACTGTATTTACTTCAGCAAAAGAGTGAGCCAGTGGAGCCATGTATTGGAAGCAAAGCCCCAAAAGATGATAAAACAATTATAGAGGAGCAGGCAACCAAAATTGCAGATTTGAAGAGTCATGTGGAATTCCTTGTGGCTGAGAATGAAAGATTAAGGAAAGAAAATAAACAACTACAGGCTGAAATGGCCAGACTTCTAAAAGGTCCAATAGAAAAGGAGCTGGATGTAGATGCTGATTTTGTAGAAACGTCAGAGTTATGGAGCTTGCCACCACATTCAGAAACTGCTGCAGCCTCCTCAACCTGGCAGAAGTTTGCAGCAAATACCGGGAAAGCCAAGGACATTCCAATCCCCAATCTTCCTCCCTTGGATTTTCCATCTCCAGAACTTCCCCTTATGGAGCTCTCTGAGGATATTCTGAAAGGATTTATGAATAATTGAAATGGAAGACCACAGAAGAGGAAGGGAGAAGAGGAAATAATAATAGTTAATCCAGCAAAAAAAAAATGAAAAGGGAAAAACCACATAGAAGGGTCATCCCGGAAATGCTTCGTCATCTGGCGGACTGTGAGAGAAGAGGCATTGCCAGGACTTGGGAAACAGTCACTGTGAAATGTGTCTCGTATCTGATTCACTGACTTGCGCTAATGATTCCGACTTGGCATACACTAAACTCATGGAGGGTTCACTTTCTCCTGATGCAAACCAAATGGCTACCTGGAATAATTTTTTTCAAGCAACAATTATTTTTCTTATCTTCAGGGTTAAAATGTTTAAAATTATGTTATGCGTAATTAATCTATAATGCCATAAATGATAATGCAAAACCTAAATACAGTGGCCCAAGGGGCTGCCTTCTGTTTGAAACAAGCTTTCTGTCATGCATTGACTCTGTGCGTTTTGTTAATGCACATTTTGTTTGTTTAAATAAGGTGTGTAAGATACACACCCTTCTAGATGAAACTATATGTGCCACACTTTGCACTACTCATAATGATAACCTCAAGACTATCAGGAGAAATATTTAAATTTCCATTTTATGAAGAAAGGAACCAAATTATTATGCTTTTTTAAACAAATTACCAGTTTACATAATTAATCAGGGTGCATTTTAAGTTCTAACTTTGTTTATTGTATAATGCATCATTTGAAAATACCAAGGAGGAAATACCCTTTGTTTTTAATGATGCAAGAGTGAGAGTAATGCTAGTTGGCAGTATTTGACTGTAAGAAATCAATAAAGTAATTACGTTTTATACCTTTGTTGAATGTGGTTGATAGTTAAAGTTAAAAAGCAAGGCACTGATTGGCTTCTGTCTGCGTTGTAAACTTTGAACAGTTGCAGTTAGATGATTACTTTTTTGTGTCAATGGATTTTTTTTTTTTTTTCAGTGTGGTGTCCATTTTCCCTTCTCTGTCATTAGGGTGACGGAGAGTCCAGAAGTTCCTGAGGTTTAAATGTGTTGTTTGCAACCTTTTTCCTGACCGCCACATGGAAGATGCTTAGGGCTGCTCTAGGCTGGAGGCAGCTGTCCCTTGGGCACCTGCCACCCTGGCAGAGCATAGTGTGGGGAAGCGCTGCTTTGGATTCTCTCTACGGAGCTGGATGACGTTCCATGAGAAGGAAGGGGAAGAGGAGAATACAAGCAAAACATTTGGGTGCAAGCCACTGGGTGTGTTTAAAGCTTGGAATTGCTGCGTGGAATTACGGAAGTGAGAGAGATACATTGCCTCCTCTGAGAAAGTTGGGTTAAGCTACACATCTAGTGATGAAACTAGTAGAAATAGGGTCAGGCATGGTGACTCCTACCTGTAATCCCAGCACTTTGGGAGGCTGAGGTGGGAGGGTCGTTTGAGCCCAAGAGTTTGAGACCAGCCTGGACAACATAGTCAGACCCTGTCTCTACCCAAAAAAATTTGAGCTAGGTGAGTGGTGCACACCTGTAGCTGTGGTTAATGCAGAGGCAGAGGTGGGAGGATGACTCCAGCCTGGGAGGTTGAGGCTGCAAGTGAGCTATCATCACACCACTGCATTCCAGCCTGGACAACAGAGGGAGATTCTGTCTCAAAACAGTAAAAGTGACCATGCAGAAATCATATTTTTTCTTGTCTGATCTTGCTGCAGATGAAACAAAAAATAAACTAGCCTATTTTGTTATACTTTCTTAAAAGTTATGTTAATTTCCTGGGACATGGTGGCTCACTCCTGTAATCCCAGCACTTTGTGAGGCCGAGGCAGGTGGATCACCTGAAGTCTGGAGTTCCAGACCAGCCTGGCCAATATGGCAGAACCCCATCTCTTACACAAAAATTAGCAGGATGTGGTGGCATGTGCCTGTAGTCCCAGCTACTCAGGAGGCTGAGGCAGGAGAATCACTTGAACCCAGGAGGTGGAGGTTGCAGTGAGCAAACATTGAGCCATGGTACTCCATCCAGCCTGGGGAACAGACCTGGACTCTGTCTCAAAAAAAAAAAGTAATTTGTTTATCTCAGTGGTTTCCCCCTGCCCACCCCGGTTGGTTGACTAGAATTACTGTTCTGCTGAAAATCTCAGTGTTTTAGTATCTCAGACTCTGAGGACATTTTACTTGCCTATCCTTGCTCATAAAACTAGACATTTAAAAGCTTGTGCCAAAAATAGTCATGTGTTGCTTTACAAGGATATGTTCTGAGGAATGTGTCATTAGGTGATTTTCTCATGTGAACATCCTAGAGTGGATTTACACAAACCTAGACAGCATAGCCTACTCCACACCTAGGCTGTGAGTCCTGCTTCTGGGCTACAAACCTGTACAGCATGGGACTGGACTGACTTGGCAGTTGTAATACCATGGTATTTGTGTGTGTAAGCCTAAAGGAACGGTCTTATAATCTGTCACGTGGCCCGTCATTGTCTGAAATGTTATGTGGCACATGATTGAGTTTTTGTTAGCCTACCCATTTCTCTCTGAAAGATGAGCTCTGTTACATTTGACAAGAAATCACTTTTTTTTTTTTTTTGAGATGAAGTTTTACTCTGTCACCCAGGCTGGAGTGCAATGGCGCTGTCTCAGCTCACTGCAGCCTCTTCCCGGGTTCAAGCGATTCTCCTGCCTCAGCCTCCCAAGTAGCTGGGACTACAAGCATGCACCACTATGCCTAATTTTTGTATTTTTACCGTTTTCTGTGCATTTCTTTAACATACATTAATTTGGACTAATTTTACTGTTCTATTGTCTTTGAAGCTCCTGTACGTGGTATTTAATAGGCTCGTCTAATTTGGTTCTTAAGTTTTGTGTTAAAATCTGTTTTTAGGCTTTATGTGCCTTTTGACCAGGACTATATGGTACTTTTGCAGCATTCTAGCATCATGTCTTCTATAGAGTAGATACTAACTCAAACCCCAAAAAACCCAAAATTCCACTTGTTTCATTCATTCTTAAGACCTAACCTCTAGACTCACTGCCCCTCTCCTGATTGGGTTTGTTAGGTGTTCTCATGTCTTTGTCTAGCATAAAGCACTGAAAGGGATGTGAGAATAGCTTGCTTCCTCTAAATAGTGCATTCTGCATGTGTAGGAAGTTCAGCACGCTCTTTTCCTTCACTCATAGTGGCCTCTTGCTGTTGAATCCGATAACTAGCTGGACACTAAAAAGTCCAGAAAGACCAGGTGTGGTGGTTTGTGCCTGTAATCCTAGCAATTTGGGAGGCTGAGATGGGAGGATTACTTGAGTACAGGAGTTCAAGACCAGGCTGGGCAACATGGTGAGACCTTGTTTCCACATAAAAAAAAAAAAAAAATGATATATGATGCATGCTGGTAGTTCTAGCTACTTGGGAGGCTGTGGTGGGAGGATCATTTGAACCCATGAGTTCAAGGCGGCAGTGAGCTCTTATGCCACTGCACTCCAGCCTGAGCAACAAGCAAGACCCTGTCTCAATCAGCCCAGAAAGCCTAGCTCTGAGTTCTCATTGTCAGCTTTTCACAGACTTAACAACAAAAGAACTATATGTTTTTTGAGACGGAGTCCTCCTCTGTCGCTAGGCTGGAGTGCAATGGCGCCATCTCGGCTCACTGCAACCTCCACCTCCCGGGTGCAAGTGATTCTCCTGCATCAGCCTCCTGAGTAGCTGGGATTACAGGTGCCTGCCACCACAACCAGCTAATATTTGTATTTTTAGTAGAGATGGGGATTTTCTGTGGTGGGCAGGCTGCTCTTGAATTCCTGACTTCATGATTTGCCCACCTCAGCCTCCCAAAGTGCTGGGGTTACAGGCGTGAGTCACCGTGCCCAGCCCAAAAGAAACATTTCTTTCATAAATAGTGTGTAGTAACAATTTTAGCTTTACCACAGGTAATCCATACTACTCTAGAAACTATGATAAAGGGGAATGGGAGGAATAATGTTTTCAAAATCGTATCTATTCCAGGTGTTTTATCAAGGTTATTGGAGTAATGAAAATGTTTTGTCTATAGGCAAGTCAATTCAAAATGTTAAGTACATTATCTTTCTGCTTTTAGAACTCTGGGGGGACCTTTTGTTTTAATATATTTTGGATGTTACCATCGTTAAGAGTCTTTTTAAGCAATGTTATTTTATATATAAACTGCCTAAGGCCCAGAAGGTTATGAGTTCCATGAAGCAATGTACCAGACTGCGAGCAGAGCCAGGAGCAAGGTAAGGCCTGACTACTATTGGGACTGGACTGCATTTACTGGGCCATACTGGGGCTGGGTTGTCTAGCTTTCCTACTGTGCCCAGGGACCTGGTCTTCATGTATACGATATACCACCGTACCGCTGCTACTCTCTGCTTCCCAAGGAGGTATTGGAGACTGTGATACTGTGATCTACAGAAGTAACTTGCTGTTTGTCTCTGGTTCCTGGCACAGAGCTTTAAGTCTCCTGTAATTTCCTGGCTGGTAGGAGCTTTTGTTCTAATGCAGCGACTCAGTGGACCCCTGGACAGGGACTGGTCACCAGAAAAATCAACCCAGGATTAGAAGCTTAAAACTTACAGCCCCACACCCCATCCTTTGGAACAGGGAGAGAGGTTGCCGATTGAGTTACAATTGATTATGCCCACAGGATGAAGCCTCCATAAAAATCCCTGAACTAAAGGATTCTGAGCGTCCATGCTACTGATCACGTGGAGCTGGTGTGCCCTGAAAGGATACAGAAGCCTGTGCCCCTGCCGCAAGTCTGTCTCCCATCTAGCTGTTCTGAGGAGTACTTTTATAATAAGTGGTTAAATGTAAGGTGTTTCCCAAAGCCATTCTAACAAATGATTGAATCCAAAGGTGTAGGTGGTGGGGAGTGCTGTGGGAACCTCCAGTTTACAACTGGTTGGTCAGAATAACAGGTCAAACCTGGGACTTGTGATTGGGTCTGAATGAAGGGCAGTCTTATGGGACTGAGCCCTTAACCTCCAGGTAGGTAGAGTCAAGAGTTGAGATTCACCTACCAGAGAATTGATGTGTGGGAAAAAAATGCACGAGTGTTGGAAGTGAAGTACTGAGAGTGAGTTGAGAGAGAATAAAAGTGTTTTTTTCTTTCTTTTTTTAAAAAAAGACCATTTTGGGAGAGAGATCCAAGATGGCCGACTAGCAACAGCTCAGGAATGTAGCTCCCAGTGAAAGCGCAGAGAACGAGTGGACGCCACACTTTCCGACAAGTTTTTGTTGCCCACAGACCGGGAGATTCCCAGCGGAGAAGCCACGCAGGTCGCCGGCGCAACTCTTTTGGCCGGCGCGGCTCTTTTGCCGGCACCCAGCGTGGCGCTTCCCGGTGCGGAGTGTGCGGGACGGACGGGAACAGGCTCGGCTGGTCCCATCCCCACAAGGAAAACAGCAATTGGAAGCGCTGAGGACTGAGAGTTTCACAGTGGGCGCAGCGAACCCGGGAAGGTCTGGCTCAGAGGGGAACTGGCGTCCGCCAAAGGAAAACTAAGAAACAGAAAAACTTCATCACCGGGCGGAGAGAGATCCAAAATGGCCGCGTAGCAGCAGCTCGGGATTGTGGCTCGCGGTGAGGGCGCAGAGAGCGAGTGGACGCCGCAGTTGCAGACGAATATTTGATGCCCACGGACTGGGAGATTCCCGGCAAGGGAGCCATGCAGGTCGCCAGCGCGACTCTTTTGGCCGGC
>PVKP010044063.1:0-16958 GCA_004027715.1 Plecturocebus donacophilus
AGTTCTTTCCCCAAGGTTATATAGCTAGCAAGTAGCAGAGCTGGGATTGCTCCGGAGTCCATGGTTTTATTTTGTTGTATGTATGTGTATGTTGTATGTATGTGTATATATATATATATATATTATATATATATATTTATTTATATATTATATATAAAAACAAAAAATTATATATATATGTATACATATATATATAATTTTTTGTTTTTAAAGATGGGGTTTCACCATGATGGCCAGACTGGTCTTGAACTCCTGACCTCAGGTGATCCACCCACCTCGGCCTCCCAAAGTGCTAGGATTACAGGCATGAGCCACTGCACCCGGCCCATGGTTTTGTTCTTGACTGCCACACTGTGCCCTGCTCCCTGCCTCCTACTCACATGAAAGTAGCCATTCATGTTGAGGCCGACTATGCCAAAGTGGTAGGATCGGGAAACGTCAGGGATGATGCACTCTCGGCCCCGGCGTTGTTCGGGCATCCGCATCCACATGTCCCAATCCCAGAGCTGGCAGACGTGGACATTGATGAAGATTAAGATGTTTTGAGTTCGCAGGGACTCCAGCCCCCTCACCCTACCCTGCCAGTTACCTTTTCCGGTGTAGGCCACTTGGGCTCAAGCTCCTCCTTGTACAAGGACCTCCTGAGCACCCAGCCCAGCCCAGGCATGGTCTCCACACGATACAGTAGTGCTGGGTCCTCAGCCGTGTGTTCATAACCCTGAGGACAGGGGGCCGTAGTGGGAGGTATTAGCTGAGGCCTCATAAACTCACCTGCTAACCCCTGGCCATTCTAGCCTACCTGGTCATTCCAGGCAGAGATGCAGTACAGGCTGTCATCCTCCTCTAGCAGGTGGATAGATTGGCTCAGGAAACTGAGAGGCAAGGTCAAAGAGTTCAGGGAGAGGCCAGGATAAATCTAGTCACACGGAGATGCTGGAAGAGCTGGAGCTGGGTCTCAGAGCATACCTCCTTCCCCCAAATCCCCACTGTCTCCATTCATCCACTCTACCTTCAACACCAGCCCCAACACCTGTCATCCTACCTTTGCTCAGGCTTTGCCCCCACTGTTGAGCTCATGTCCTCCAGAAAGCTCTCCAGGACACCTCACTGTCTGTTTCCCTGCAGACCGAGGAACCTCATCTGAAACCTAGAGTCTCCCCTCACCTGAAAAAATCCACAGCAATATCCAGGTCCTCTTCTAGAACCACAGCAAACTTGGCCTCCTGGAAGGGGAATGGAACATCATAGTCCCAAGAGGGTCTCTCCATCCGGTGGTCTCCTTTGCCCCCAACCCTCTTCTTGCAGGCAGCATTACCCCCATTTTCCAGATGTGAAGGATGAGGCCCAGTGAGGGGAAGAGCTTGCTACATAACAGGCCCAGACCCTATGACCATGTTTCCCCGCCCCAGGCCCAAGAGTTGTATCCTTAGTACTCACCGGGAAGAGGTTGAAAGTGGCAGTGAGGCTGGCCTTGTAGTGCTGGGAGCAGGGTGGGAATAGGGCACATGAGCTTTAGGGTAGAAGGCAGAGCCAGGTGTCTGCCCCATCCCCACTTGCCTACACAGTACCTGAGACACACGGGCATTCTTGATGCTGATAGGAGTATGCTGGATGCCCCTCAGACCAAACAGCGCCACCACATCCATGGGTTCCTGGGGGACACAGCCACTGGTCACCGTGTGAGGTCACTTTCTCCTGCCCACCTCTGCAATCCAAGGCCTTCACATTTCACAGCCCTTGCCTGGGCAGTCTCCCTTGCCAGTCCCTGGCAATCACTGCTGCTTCACACCTGCAGCCCCGTGTTGTCATATTGTGTTCCACCCGAGGACCCCTGAAGCCCTGCTTACCTCATAGTAGCCGTCAATGAAAACGGTTATCATCTGGGGAGACACCCCCTGGGCTGAAAGCAGAGAGCGCAGCATCCTGGGGAGCCCAGGGATAGGTTAGGGTCTCTTCATTGCCCCCCCAACTCAGGCTCCCCTGTGTTTACAGCTGGGCCCAGATTCCCCATGCTTACCCACAGAGGTGACTAGGTCTAGAATCTGTTGCCTTCCTGCCCACCTCAAAAGTTCCTCCTGAAGGTAATGACCTAAGCACCCTCCCACTTACTAAGCACCCTCCTGTTCAGTGCTGGGGACAGCCCACTCCCAGGCTTACCTGTACAGGTAATTGGGTCGGTTCCCTGCAATGACAGCAACAGGCACATTGAGGACTTTGTTGTCTGGGAGCTGTGGGAGAAACATGTTTAGCTCTTGCGTTATTCCCCCTTCAAATGGGCATCCCCACCTAGGGAAGAGTTCTCGGGTGAGGGTAGGTACAGACTGGAGTAGACAGAGAAGGGAGAGAGGATCTTCCCTGTTCTGGCCTCTCCGCATACTCAGCCCAACTGCAACGCTCGCTCGGCTTTGCTTACATGGCCTTCCCCTTCGTCCCAGCCCTGTCTTGCAGAGTGCAGTGTAAATCCTTCTCCTGGTTCCCTCCCAGGCTGGGGTAGGGAAAGCCCAACCTAGATCTTTGCTGGGGCCCCCTTGCTGAGCTGGGAAGGAATCCAAACCTCACTGCCTAGGGCCCCACTCACTGGGTCAGGGCTGAACTCAATGGGTGTGGGGTCCTTGCAGCTGCATACACTTCCGTAGCCCTCAACTTTGCTGCAGAAGCGCCGGCGGCGACGGTTCAGCTCTGTGTCTGCCCAGTGGCACTCTGCCTCTGAGAGAAGGATGTGGTTGACATGGAGGCATAGGGCCAGCACGGTCTCAAGAGCCCCAGGCACACAATGAAGGAAATAAAGCACCACCAGGAGGACCTGAATGCCCACCCCCAGCCCAGGCCCTGCTCCATCCAGGCTCCACCAACTCTACCTTCCGCTGAGCTCAGTGGCACATCTGTCTTCAGCAGGACTGGGTCCCCCCAGGAGGAGAGGGCAGGTGACTTAGAATGTTTCTCCCCGAGGACAGGACCTGGCAGGAGGCAGGAATGAGGGCTCATGGGGGCCCAGACACCAGCGTGGGGGCTTTTTTCCATCTCCCGCCTACTTTCATTCAACCCATTACCACTAGCTCCTATGTGTTCCCCACCCCACCCCACCTCCTGGGGTTCTGCTCCTCCCAGGCCCTTGATACTACAGAGTGGATGGCCTCTAGTGCCGGCACCTCCTTTTCGTCCCACGAAGGCCCATGTGTCCCTCCAGCCCAAGGCAGGGCCAGCCTGGCTGCCCAGGCTCCTCAGCAGAGCCTTGGCCGTGTCCTTGAGGTGGAAGGAGCCCTCGTCCTGGGGGACCAGAGAAGGCAGTTAGGGTGACTGGCATGGTTCCAGAGATCTGGCCTCACAGAGCACCAACTATGTAGCAACCTTTTACTTAAATTAGCTCATTACATTATCGCAATAACCCTCTATGATTACTCTCTTTCTCAGATAAAAAATAACTGAAGGCTTAGAGAGATTCGGAGTCATCTGAGGTCATCCTGCTAATAAGTCCTTTCCACAAACCCACACGATCTGCACCTCTCTCTCCCGCCACCTCTCTGCCTTCTTTTCCCACCGCTCTCCTATTCTCCTCCCTTATTCTGCTCCATCTTGACTGGCATCTTTGCAGCTCCTCAAATGTGCCATGTACCTTCCCATTTGAGGGGCTTTGCACTCACTGTTCTTTCCACCTGGAATGCTCTTCCTCTAGGTAGTCACCTGGCTCACTCCTCACTTCCCCAGCTTTCTGCTCACATATCATCTCCTTGCAGGGGCTTTCCCTTTCTAAAATGCCCCCCATCATTCTGGATCTCCTGCTTTATTTTCTTCTTTATATAAGTTATCATTTACTAGCATTACACACATTTACTTGGCTGTTTTTTGTAGACCTCCCACTGCTAGAATGTAAGCTCCATGAGGGTGGGGACTCTGTCTTGTTTCCCATTGCACCTTCAGCACCCAGAGCAGTACCTGCCATACAGTTGTTGCTCAAAACTATTTGCTGAATTAATAAAAATGTTAAGGCTAAGATTGGAACCTGAGTGACCTTCCTTCAGAGAATCTTCCCTTATGTTATATGAGAGGCAGAGAAGCCGGGGCTATGAGCAGGACTGGAGCCAGGGAATAGGGGTCAGGGCCAGGATTGAATCACTGACCTTGACAGTGCAGATGAGCACTCGGCCGGGCGCGACCATGTTAAGGAACAGCACCATGGCCTCATCCTCATGAGGTGAGTACGTGTCAAACACACGTTTTGCCATCACGTGGCCCTGGCAGGGGATGCACCTCTGGTGAGTTGGTGTCATCAGCAAGAAGAGCCCAGCTCCAGCCCTCTGGGTCACCCACCCCTAGAAACTCACCGTGGCCTGGTTGAGGACAATGACATGGATGCCCCGGCCCTGCTCCCGGGCCTCATCCTCCAGCACCTATACAGTGGCAGAGACAAAGTCCAGCTTTTCACTCTGACATTCAAGGTGTCTCTGTCATAAGGGTACTTAAAACACCAGCTGCTTGAAATCTCACTTCCTGCCTATGCTTCTGTTCACACAGCTCTTTTCCAACTCAGCTTGAAGGCCACCTCTTCCAGAAAGCCTCTATAGCACTCCCATTGGAAGAGATCACATCTTTCTACAACCCTCCCCTCCATGACTTTCATGGCCCTTACAGCCTTTGCTGTCTCTGCTTCATCCTGGAGGTATCGAAATCCTCCATCAGACTGAACCCCTCAAGGTAGGGCCAGGTCTGATTACTTCCAGGTCCCCAGTGCCCAGCACAAGGCTGAAGCCAAAGAAAGGACCAGGGAATAGTTATGAAATAAATCAATGAATTGACTGCCTACTATTATGAATGATTGCTTTTGAGATCCCACTACATGTAAGATACTTCACAAACTTTTCGTTTAGTCCTGACAAGTAGAAATCATTAGTCCCAGTCTATAGCTAAGAAATTGAGGACTCCAAAACCCCAGAGGTAGAAATTGGCAGAGTTGCAGTTCCCACTTAGGCAGTAGACCCCGCAGCCAGCGGTCCATGCCCTGAGCAGAATGGAGTGACTGTACACCAGACCCTGGCCCACTGACCGTGGTGCCATCCACTGCCACATATACTTTGCTGCGACTTGAGTACACCTCTACGTCCAGGACCCGCCGGGGACTGCTGCCTCTGCGCCGTGGGGGCTCCAGGCGGCCTAGGGCCTCATCTGTGGGGTGCAACAGGTCATGGAGATAGTCTCCCCAGCAGAGTGTCACCCGCTGGGGTCTGCCTGCCACTCCAGCTGTGAGATCCAAGGCCCTCCCACCCCAACCTCAGCCTGGCCCCACCATAGTCTTGCTCTGGCTCTGGGTCTTCATTAGCTTCGCTGATGGCTCGCCGAGTGTCCAGGATCAACTTGATATTGACAATGACAGTCACCAGCAGGAAAAGAACGGCCCCTGTCTGAGGGGAGGGGGAGGGATGATTAAGAGGAGCACCTCCTTCAACTCCTGGAGGATCTTTCTGAAAGGAGGGCCCTGGCTGCAGTGAGGACATCCAGAGAACCTGGGACCTGTCTCTTCCTCTGTCTGCCCAGCTCTACTCCCCTGACCAGGGCCTAGTTTCACAGCCACCTTCCCCAGGGAAACTCCCCTGACCCTTCCTCCTCCATTAGGGCCCTCCCTACCCAGTGCTCCTGTATTCTTCCATTTGGGACCTTGATTTCCTTGGTCCTCTGCATTGTTGGTTTCTAGAGAGAGCCAGGCCCAGAGAATCAAGCTGGGAATCAGACCTGGGTCCTAGCCCTAACTGCCTCACATGGGTGTGTGCCTCTGGGCAGAGCTGTCCTGATCAGACTTCAGGCTTCCTGTTCAGAAGCTTAGAAGTTGTACTTGGGTTCCGATTCCAGAACTCTCGGTTCAAACCATTACCTACAGGGACAAGACGTATAGAGGTCTCCCCTCTAGGAACCTGCTGCCCCTTTCCAACTGAGGCTGGCCAAGGTAGGTCCCAGTGCCTGGTTTAGGTGGGGAGGAAGCTGGCAGTGAGCCCTCGGTGGGGAGGGTTTGAGATATCTCTATAGGCTGGGCGCAGTGGCTCACGCCTGTAATCCTAGCACTTTGGGAGGCCGAGGTGGGTGGATCACCTGAGGTCTGGAGTTCAAGACCAGCCTGGCCATCATGGTGAAACCCCATCTTTTAAAAAAAAAAAAAAAAAGTAAAAAGAGATATCTCTATACCTGACAGAATCTCCGCAGGGCCCGTTGGTTTGTCAATTTATACTTCCAGGTAAGATACCAGCTCCGCTTCTTCCGAGCCCCAAAGGGCTTGATGAGGGGGCTGGGCTTCCAGTCGTCCATGCCGGATTGGCGGGTCACCAATGTCCTGGGCAGCCCATGACTTGAGGAAATCTGATGGGATCAGAGGTCCACATGGGGTAAGGTGGCCCTCCCAAAGTCTGATGCTTTCTGGAGAGATGAGGGAGGACCTCCCAGCAAGTCTTCCCTGCAAGTACCTATACTGTGTGACATGGGGAAAGTGGCTCAACTTCTCTGGGCCTGGCAAGAAACCCTTCAAAGGGGTTGGATCGCCTGGAAATTCCCTGAGACTGGAGTAACTCTCTGAATCAAGGCTGTCCAGGGGTGGAGGCCAAATAATCGGCTGAAAGTTCATTCGCCCCTACAAGGACCAAGCTTCAGGCCTCCCCAAGCCTGTGGTGGGCCAAGAGCGACCTCTCCTGCCCCAATCCTCCACCCTCGTCCCATCTTAGCTGGCCCAGCTTCTCTCCTCCCAGGGCCCGGAGCCGCCTGAGGGCTCGGGAGACCTGCACCGTCAGCGCTACCCCTCCCGGACCCCCACGCGGAGGCACTCACGGCTTAGGGGCCCCGGGCCCCGCTCGGGCCCCACTCGGGCCCGCACTGCTCGGCCCTGCGCGCCGCGGCCTCCGCCTCCTCCATGCCGCTGACGGCCCCGCCCCGCCCCCCCGCTTCCGCCGCCGCCGCCGCCGCCGCCGCCGCCGCCGCCGCTGCCGCGGGGTGAGAGGGCAACGGGCGGCGCTTAGGACGGCGGCGGCGGCAGCGGCGGGGTGTGCGCAGCCAGCGAGTAAGGAGAGTGCTCAGACCTTGCTCCGCAGCTTCGCAGCCCGGCTGGCTGGTGCTGCTGCCTGCACGAGAGCAGCCCGCTCCCCCGCACCGCTGATGGCAAACCCAACTCCAGTCAGAGGCCTAAGACCTTAGACCTAGATCACAGGGCACGCCAGGGTCAGAGGGGCGGCAAGCCTCGAGCGCAGCACACACACCACCCACCCCATACCCCTCCTGGACGAGGCCGGTACCTGGTCCTGGGGCATGCACAGCCATTGGAGGCCAAGGGAGATTAAAAGCCAGGTTCTGCCGCTGTGCTAAGCAGTTTACTGATGAGGTTTAATTCCACAGCAATCCCATGAGATAGGCGCTAGTATCATTATTTCTTTTTTTTTTAAATTGAGACGGAGTCTCACTCTGTTGCCCAAGCCCGAGTGCAGTGGCACTATCTCTGCTCAGTGCATCCCCTCCGCCTCCTGGGTTCAAGTGATTCTCCTGCTTCAGCCTCCTGAGTAGCTGGAACTATGGGCGTGCACCACCACACCCGGCTAATTTTTGTATTTTTAGTAGAGACGGGTTTCACCATGTTGGCCAGGCTGGGTCTGGAACCCCCGACCTCAGGTGATCTGCCGGCCTCGGCCTCCCAAAGTGCTGGGATTACAGCCGTGAGCCACTGCGGAGGCTGTAGGCGCTATTATTATCCCTGTCACAGATAAAGAAATGAGACCCAATGTCACAAAGCTGGGAGAGGTGGAATTGAAACCCAGCCTGGCTCCAGATTCTGCTCTTAACCACTCACTGCACTCTACTGACAAAAATACTTAAGAGTTGCCAGGTTTAAATAACATCATACATAGAAAGCATGTAGCTTAACACAATGGTTCTCAAACTTTAGCTTGCATCAGAATCACCTGGATAACTTCTTAAAACAGAGGTACTGGGCCAGTCCCTAGAGTTTTAGATTCTGTGGTCTGGGGCAGGGTGGGATTTTGCATTCCTAACAAGTTTCTACCTGATGTTGATGTTTGTTTGAAGTCAGTGGGTAGCCATAGAACAGTTTTAAGCAGAGGAGCAATATAATTCAATTTATATTTTAAGAGAACCTTTGCTTTATTTGTGGAGAATGGTTTGAAAGGAGACAGAGGAAGCCAGAAGACCAGTTAGATTTTTTTTGAGCTTTCCATATTCCATCTGCTTCCTGAGTGGTGGGGTGATATCCCCCACAATGTTAACAGTACTTGTCTTAGGAGTTAAAGAAATAGATGATTTTTCCTAATTAAGTATGTATAAGAATAGAAAAAAAACCAACACATTTTATTAGCCTTTGAAAAAGATGTGCTGGCTGGGCACAGTGGCTCACACCTGTAATCCCAGCAGTTTGGGAGGCTGAGGTGGGCTGGTCACTTGAGGTCAGGAGTTTGAGACCAGCCTGGCCAACATGGTGAAACCCCATCTCTACTAAAAATACAAAAGTTAGCTGGGTGTGGTGGCGGGCTCTTGTAATCCCAGCTACTCAGGAGACTGAGGCAGGAGAATCGCTTGAAACTCAGGAGGCAGAAATTGCAGTTGAGATCGCACCACTGCACTCCTGCCTGGGTGACAGAGCAGTAGTCTGTCTCAAAAAATTAAAATAAATAAATAATTAATTAATTAATTAAAAGATGTCCCTTAGGGTTTCTTTCTGACCCCCTTTTCTCCTCAAACTCAACTCTTCATGGATGATGTCATTCTCTCATGACCTCTGTTACCAATCTCGATTCTCAAATGACATTGGCAGTTCTAACCTCTTTCCTGAGCTCCAGGCTGCCTGATGTCCAGCAGGGCATCTTCACAGCCCCCTCTAACACAGCAGCACAATTGCTGGAATCATTTCCTTTTACTCCTAGATCTCTTGAGGGTTCCCCTCCTCACTGAACTGCACCAGGCCAAGGAGCTGGGAGTCACCCTTGACTCCTTGTCTGTCTCCAATGACCAGTCCAGGTATGTCTTCCTCACCATTGTATTCTCTACACCAAACACAAAGGCTGGCACATAGTAAGCTCTCCATAACATTTGTTGAAATCATTCATTTGTATTTTTTAACAAATTTTTATTGAATGCCACTATAAATGAATGTAGCCAGTCACCTAGTCCTGTCAGTCTTACCTCCTGAAGAGCCTTCCATTCTAGTCTAATTCTTCTCCAGCCTCACAATCAGCCCCTGGTGTAGGCCATTTCAGTTTCTTGCTTTCCAACCAGTCTCCTTGACTCTAGATTTTTACTCCTCCCATCCATTTCTCCTTGCAAAATCCAGAATGATTTTTTTTTTAAAGGCAAATGTTGCGGGGTGCAGTGGCTCACATCTATAATCTTAGCACTTTGGGAGGCCAAGGCAGGCAGATCAGCTGAGCTCAGGAGTTTGAAACTTGCCTGGCCAACATGGTGAAACCCCATCTCTACTAAAAATATAGAAATTAGCTGGACGTGGTGGCGGGCGCCTGTAGTCCCAGCTGCTTGGTAGGCCGAGGCAGGAAAATGGCTTGAACCGGGAGGCAGAGGTTACAGTGAGCTGAGATCGTGCCACTGCACTCCAGCCTGGGCGACACAGTGAGACTCTGTCTCGGGAAAAAAAAAAAAAAAAAAAAAAAAAATATATATATATATATATATATATATGTATGTATGTATATAGTGCCAATGGGGGAAAGGAACTACAGAGTGAGTGAAATCCATATATACACATTTATCTGAATAGGATAATAAAGAGCAGATGAATATTTAAAATTGAGAAGTAGTGTGGCTGGGCATGGTGGTGCACTCCTGTAGTCATAGCTGCTTGGAAGGCAGGAGGATTGCTTGAGCCCAGGGGTTTGAGTCCAGCCTGGGCAATATAACAAGACCCTGTCTCTAAAAAAGGAAAAAAAGCAGTGGTAGGATTTACAATGAGAAGATAGTTACTCCTACCCTACCCTTTCACACCTCTAGGCGCACTCCCAATTGGCAACCACTTTTAGTTAACTCTAAACACTAAAGTTACGGATATGAATACCAAAAAAAAAAAAAAAAAACTGAAAGTTATTTTTTGCCAATTGAGAGTGGGCCTAGAGGTATGAAAGGGTAGGGCAGGGGTAACTATCTTCTCATTGTAAATCCTTCTGCAACCATGGGCTAGAATTTCTTGAATTAGAAGCCCAAACAAACCAGAGTTTTCATGGCTGTTCATTGCCTGTTAAATAAAATCCAAACATCTCAGAACCATCTTCTGTAACCTTGTTATTCAAAGTGTGGTACCTTATTACTTGAAGTTTGGACCAGCGCATGGCCATCACCTGAGAGCTTATTAGAAATGCAGGATCTTGGCCAGGTGCAGTGGCTCACACCTGTAATCCCAGCACTTTGGGAGTCTGAGGCAGGCGGATCATTTGAGGTCAGGAGTTCAAGACCAGCCTGGCCAACATGGTGAAACCCTGTCTCTACTAAAAATACAAAAAAATTAGCCGGGCGTGGTTGCATGCCTGTAATCCCAGGTACCTGGGAGGCAGAGAGGCAGGAGAATTGCTTGAATCCAGGGAGGCAGAGGTTGCAGTGAACCAAGATCACGCCACTGCACTCCAGACTGAGTGACAGACCCAGACTCCGTCTCAAAAAAAAAAAAAAGAAAGAAAAGAAAAAAATGCAGGATCTCAGGCCCCACCCCAAATTTACAAAATCAGAATCTTCATTTTAACAAGATCCGCAGATAATTCATATGCAGTCAAGCTTAAGGAGCATCTTGCTTGTAAGCCCAATGTGGACCTCTTCAGCTTCGATATTGGTTGCCCCTTTCTACTCCGTTAGTCTGAATTCTAGCCCCTGCGGTGTGTGTGTCTAGCTAAAATCCAGCCGCCGTTTTAGAGCCAGTTCCTCTGCTCCAGGAAGAATTCCAAGCCCTCTGCAGCTCTCTGTTACCACTGTTCCTTAAACTCCCACATCTCTGACTGACTGAAGCTGCTTAGGCTTCATTCTGCAAACATGTATTGGGCGCCTGCTGTGTGCCTGGCTGGATTCAGTGCCAGGATGGGGTGAAGGCGGTGAGGTCTCCGAGTGCTCTTTCAGGTAAAAATCCAGAATCGCCCAGCCTCACGCAATCCGGGGCCAGAGGTTGTGTGCGCAGCACTCGAATATATATCTACAAGCGGTGCTGCGCGGCTTTTCGAAGTGTTACGGCGCCCTCCTCCCGCCCCCGCGCCGCGCGGGCGGGGACCCACCGGTTCTGCTCCGCATTAGCTTCGGCGAAGGGAGGACCCCCGGGAGCCGGTCCCGGGCGTCCGGTCGCCCAGCCCTTTTCAGGCTTGGGCCCGCATGGAGGGGACCGTGGAGTCCCAGACGCCTGATCTGCGGGATGTGGAGGGTAAGGTGGGCAGGAAGACCCCTGAAGGGCTGCTCCGCGGGCTGCAAGGCGAGTGTGAGCCGGGAACCTCTGGCGCCCTGCTGCTTCCAGGGGCGCCTAGCACCGGCCACGGCTTGGGGGACAAGATCATGGCGCTGAAGATGGAGCTGGTGAGTGCAGACTCCGTGGACCAAGGGGACGAGTCCCCAGTGTAGGGCCGGGAGGGACGAACTCACGCTCCCAAGTTAGGCTGGAGAGGAGGTGGTTAAAACTCTCCATCTAACTGCTCAGAAGCCCTCCTAGATCAATCCGTTAGCGCTGGGGTGGAGGTGGAGTGACGTCCATTAATTATCCCCCAAGAGTGAGTGGGGTATTGATGGGTCCTGAGGACTTGGGGTGGGAGACAGTGGTTTTGGAAGTTATTCCTGCCAAATAATTGGGAGGAGAGAGATGAGGACTGGGAAGTACTGAGAACCCAACGCAGCACAAATTCCCCCTGCCCGTGTGGGCCACCTATTCCCCGCCAGTCTTCGTTGTAAGGCAACCAGTTTTTTCTCCTGCTAACCGGGAAAGGGTTTAGTTTTTGTGAGGCCGCAGTGTTCAGCACAGGGTTAAGGGTCATATCTGCTGAAAACTACCTGGACTAGAGGCGCTGAAAACCCCCTCCGTTTCCCTTGCATCTCCCAGCCCTACTTAAAATAATGGAAAGTTCTTAAACCTATAGCAGGGCAGAGAGTAGCAGCACCATTGGTGCCGATTCCCTCACCTCAGACTCTCCCAGGTAAACTGGATATTTGGATCTCATCTGTACATTCTTAGGGAGAAGAGGAAACAGCAACCCTCTGCTTTCTCTGTTTCTGCTGGTCTAGATTCAGAGCCAAAAGGGCAGCTGGGTCCCTGGCAGGCTCCCTAGAGCCCTGATTCCGGTGTACTGGGTGATTTACACCTGCCACTACTTCGCATCCAGCTCTGGGGAACTGAGGAATTGCCATTGGCTCCCTGGCTCACAACCAGGAGCCCACAGTGAAGTTCCTCAGCTAATAAGTCTTCCTGGAGCCCCACTGTGTGCCCAGCCTGTGCCAAGCTGGTCTGTGAAAGATCAGGAGAAGGAAGTCATGGAGGCTCTGAGACCAGCAAGGGCTCTGATGCCTGAGCTGAGAGGCTGGGAGGAGAGTCTGGTGGGTGGAGCAGTCAGGGAAGGCCCCCTGGGAGAAGGACTTGAATGCCAAGTGTGCACTTGGCCTTGAAGGTTGGAGGTGAGTGCCAGATTCTCCAGAGCAAGGCTGTGACTGTACCCACCTAAAGGGGGAGAGTGGGCTTGGCTTTGCCTCACTGTACAAACTTTAGCTCAAGGCCCTATCTAGACTGTCTAGTTGCTTTGAAAACTAACTTTCACCCAGCACACGTGCCAGGCAGATTGCTGAGCACTTTACATGATACTCTCTTCATCCCCACAGCAACCTTGTTAAGTAAGTGATATTTTATAGATGAAGAAACTGAGGTACAGGGTGGGCATGGTGGTTCACGCCTGTAATCCCAGCAGGTCAGGAGACCGAGGCAGGCAGATTGCTTGAGCCCAGGAGTTTGAGACCAGCCTGGGCAACAAAATGAGGCCCTGTATCCACAAAAAATACAAAAATTAGATGGGCATTGTGGTGCATGCCTATAGTCCCAACTACTCTGGAGGCAGAGGCAGGAGGATCGCTTGAGCCCAGAAGGAGGAGGAGGTTGTAGTGAGCTGAAGTCACACCACTGCACTCCGGCCTGGGTGACAGAGCTCAGAGCTGGACCCTGTCTCAAAAAAAGAAAGGGAAGGAGGGAAGGAAGGGAGGAAAAAAGAAAAAAGAAAAGAAAAGAGAAGAAAAAGTAGAGGCACAGGGAATTTAAATGACTGCCCACGATCATGTAAAGAGCAGGGTCAGGATTTGAACCCAGATCTTCAGACTGCACTTTACATCTTTACCTTTGAGACCACTTTGTGCCAGATATTCTAAACACATTTTATATCATGGAAATGAGAAAACTGGCCATCATTTCTTCCATCTCCCAGATGAAACATGCTTGCAGATTTTGCGGGTTTGTCTGAACTCACATAGGGAGTCAGTGGAAGAGCCACGCCTAGTCTCTCTGGCTTTAACTCTTTTCTGCCTTGGTGGAAACTATCTGTAAACTTTAAGGGGCTGCATTTAACTTCTGATTTTGTCTCTGTATTCTTGACCCAGCTTGCCTGGGGCCTGAGGCTGAGGAAGGATACAAGGGAGGGAGCCTTCTGGGGCCAGAACAAGGAGAGATCCCTACCCTATTTCTTCTCCCTCCTCAGGCCAGGATGTTATTAATATTAATCTCCTTCTGTGCTCTGCCCTGCCTACTGGGTTGCACCCAGGAAGGACAAGGGGTGGGGCAGAGGGTTTTCCTTGGAGCCACTGAAGGCAGGCCTGGTTCAAATCCTCTAAGGCTGTCCTTCAGTTGTTCCTGTCCCAGCTCTCCTTGCACGCAGGTGGAAGGCCTACCCTTGAGGCCAAGGTCAGTCCTGCCTCCAGGCCTCTTCCCTCCTGCTTTCTTCCTCTACCCCCCATTCAAAGGTTGAGTGAGCAAGCCAGACTGGGATATGTGGGAATTGGAAACAGTGGCAACTCTTCTTAGTTCTCCCACCTAAAGAACTGTTGCTATGACAACCCGCCTCTACAGAGCTTTAGGCAAGGAAGGAGAAGGCACAGGTTCAAGTCTTGGCTCTGCTTCTGAAACATTTTGTGGTCTTGAGCAGGACTTTGTCTCTCTCCTGGCCTCAGTTTTTCTTCCTCTTAATGGAGGGAGTAAAGGGACATGGGGATTGTGGAACCAGATGATCATAAAAACCTTTGTAGTAACAATATTCTGATAGTCCCCGCTTTGGGAGCTAGGACTGGGTTCTCTAGGCTTTTGGGCTTAATTTGGATTAAGCAATGAGGAAACCATAAAGGACCTCAGCACTGGGCAGAGTCTGATACGTAGATGTTAAGGAGAGGAGTAGGGAGCCTGAATCTCCTTGGAAGGAGAATTGGGTTTGCAGTCGCTTCTGAGGCTGCATCTCTCCTGAGCTGTTTATCCTATACTCTATTTTCTTCAAGAGATGGTGTGAAAAGAGTGTTTCTTTTTCTGGCAAGAAAGCCTTGCTTTCTTCTATTCTGGGAGTGATGCTGTCATAGGGAATCCCACTGTCACAGGATTATAGAATCTGCTCTCAGATTTATTTCCCAGCAACACAGTACAACCCAGACCCCTGAATCCTGAGAACCTTCAAAGAGGTCAAGGATAATAAAGGCAAGAGAATCACAGAACAGAATGTGACCTGCTTAGCCCTAAGCTGAGCGCCAGAAATGGACTGGGCAGGATCTGCTCTCAGGGAGCTCACAGGCTGGTTAGGGAAGGAGGGAGACAGATGAACATTGCTAGTACAGGATAGTAAATGCTGGTAGAACCCAGGAAGGGCCTCCTAGAATAGTCTTGACTATAGAGTGATGTGGTTGGGTTTGTGGTCTGGAAAGGTGACTTCAAATTGGAAGGAGGTGCCAACTATTTCCTCTGCTTGAAATGCTTCTGTCCACCTCTTTGTCCGACTGAGTCCTTCTTCTTCTTTTTTTTTGTGTGACACAGGAGTTTACTCCTATCGCCCAGACTGAAGTGCAATGGCACAATCTCGGCTCACTGCAACCTCTTCCTTCTGGGCTCAAGCAATTCTCCTGCCTCAGCCTCCTGGGTAGCTGGAAGTATGGGCAAATGCCACCACACTCAGCTAATTTTTGTATTTTTAGTAGAGACGGGGTTTTGCCATGTTGGACAGGCTGGGTTTGAACACCTGACCTCAAGTGATCTTCTGCCTCCGCCTCCCAAAGTGCTGGGATTATAGGTATGAGCCACCTCACCCATCCTGGCTGAGTCCTTAACCGTAAATTTTCAGCTCAGGCCCCTTATCCTAGGAAGTATTTCCTGACCTGGTTAGGCCGAGGCAGGCAGATCACTTGAGGTCAGGAGTTTGAGACCAGCCTGGCCAACATGGTGAAACCCTGTTGCTACTAAAAATACAAAAAGTAGCTGGACATGGTGGCGCATGCCTGTAATCCCAGCTACTTGGGAGGCTGAATCAGGAGGATTGCTTGAATCTGGGAGGCAAAGGTTGAAGTGAGCCAAGATTGTGCCACTGCACTACAGCCTGGGCAACTGAGCAAGATTACATCTCAAAAATAAATAAATAAAAGGCATGGAGCCATTATGACAATAAGAATAAGAGACAAGATGATAGGAACAGAATTTAGGAAGCTGAAATGCAGAAGGAAGAGTGGCAACTAACTCGGACCTAAAAAATGCTCAGTCCCAAGTCAGCAGTGGAGAAAGCTGAAAAGCAACGCTTTTTTTTTTTGAGACGGAGTTTCACTCTTGTTACCCAGGTTGGAGTGCAATGGCACAATCTCAGCTCACTGCAACCTCTGCCTCCCAGGTTCAAGCGATTCTTCTGCCTCAGCCTCCTGAGTAGCTGGGATTACAGCTATGTGCCACCACGCCCAGCTAATTTTGTATTTTTAGTAGAGATGGTGTTTCTCCATGTTGATCAGGCTGGTCTCCAACTCCCGACTTCAGGTGATCCGACCGCCTCACTCTTCCAAAGTCTTGGGATTACAGGCATGAGCCACCATGCCCGGCCAGAGCAACACATTTTATGCTGCAAAAACTCTCAAAGGTCTTAGGGGTTGGAAGCACCAGGTATTTCTGGAACTGGGGGCACAAGTGAGGCTGAAAACAAAAGGGCTGGTTGAATGTTTAAAAGTCATATTCTAAGGGCCCCTCCCTATCTGTGCAACCAGGTGCCAGCTACTTCTTTATCTAGCAGAAGACTGGAGATGTAAGTTTTGTTTTTCTTTTTTTGAGATGGAGTCTTGCTCTGTTTCTTAGGCTGGAGTGTGGTGGTGCAATCTTAGCTCACTGCAACCTCTGCCTCCCAGGTTCAAGTGATTCTACTGCCTCAGCCTCCTGAGTAGCTAAGATTACACATGCTCACCATCACGCTCAGCTAATTTTGTGTTTTTAGTAGAGATATGTTTCACCATGTTGGTCAGGGTGGTCTTGAACTCCTGACCTCGGGTGATCCACCTGCCTCAGCCTCCCAAAGTGCTGGGATTACAGGTGTGAGCCACCGTGACAGGCTGGAGATGCAAGTTTTGGAAAGAGGAAGGAAGGGAGGGAGGGAGGAAGAAAAGAAGGAAAGGAGGGAGGGGAAAACAGCAGGAAAAGTGTTTTTAGTTTGAGGAGCTTTGTTTAATGCATTTAGTTTGGTCATAGACAGGTGTTTTCACTGTTCGTATATTTGTCTCTAAGATGAAATAATTGAAGATAGTAGATCTTTATCATATTATTAATAGTCTGTACAGTCTGTGATATCTCAGTTATTTGTGTTTATCTACCCTTATTGAGACTGCAAGCTTCTATTAAGCAGAGGCAATGTCTCCATTAACTTTGTAATTATTAGAAAATCTATGTACCCAGCTGGACAAGGTGGCTCATGCCTGTAGTCCTAGCACTTTGGGAGGCTGAGGCGGGTGGATCATCTGAGGTCAGGAGTTTG
>PVKP010044064.1:0-16890 GCA_004027715.1 Plecturocebus donacophilus
ATGGTGAAACCCCGTCTCTACTAAAAATACAAAAACTTAGCCGTGCGTGGTGGCGTGTGCCTGTGGTCCCAGCTACTCGGGAGGCTGAGGCAGGAGAATCGCTTGAACCCGGGAGGCAGAGGTTGCAGTGAGCTGAGATCATGCCACTGTGCTCCAGCCTGGTGACAGAGTAAGACTCCATCTCAAAAAAAAAAAAAAAAAAAAAGTAAAAAACAAAACAAAACAAAACACTATTCTACTGAGAATTGGGGCATTCCTCTTATTTAGTACTATTACAATCTATCTCCCTAGCATGATTCTTATAGTTCGTTATTAGGCATGGTCCTCTCCCTAAGATCTCTTTTATTACAAAGCAGTCCATGTGATTCTCCTTTCTTAAGAGTTGTGTGACTGGGATGAGAACCAAAGTGCCTGCTTGGAAGTACCATCTCAGCAGTTTTCCATCTCAGACGTAACTACAGATATATATGTATATATATATGATATATTACAAATGTATTTTTCTTGAGTATATTAAGTCCTCCAATAGAGAAGTAACATAAATAATTTGTTAGTTCTTATTAAAGACTGTTAACCCCAAATACCAATTCAGGAACTTTAAAATAAAATTGGAAAGATTTTCACTGAAACAAATCATACTATCAGTCTTTTGAAAGTTGATACCTTTTGTAAGACATTAGCTTTCATGCTCTTTAAAATATTTATGGTTCTGTAAGAATAGATTATTACTCGTTTTTGATCTATAATATATACGTGACTTAGAGAGACATCCTGTAATTGTTGTTTCACCAAATTAACAACTCCAGGTTTTAGTTTTTCCACGTTAAAGAATGACATAAACATATTTCCTTACACACATAATTTGCCTGAAAAATAATCAAGCATTCAAGCTTACTCAAACAGATTTATTTTAAGAATTAAAGAACTGATTAATTATAATCCTGAATTCAACTGTTTATTCTTAAAGGCCAGCAGTAATTTTATTAAGTAAAATCAATGTTAGAAGCATTTATTTCTGTACTTTCTAAATATTTTTTATGAAACAAAAATAAAGAAAATCTGTGACCAACTTGCCATGTTTTGTGCTTTTGTTTCATTTTTGTGGCTATTACATACACATGTTTTATTTTTGAAATCTTTTCAGCTTTCAATTTATAATTGACAAATAAAAATTATATGTATTGTGTAAAGTGTAATGTTTTGATATATGGATACATTGTGAAATGACTAAACTAATTAACATATCTGTTGCCATACACATGTATCACTATTATACGGTGAGAACATTTAAAATGTAATATCTTAGAACTTCTCAAGCATAATACATTACTATCAACTATATTCCCTGTGCTGTCCCATAAATCTTCAGAGCTTATTCATTCTGTCTACCTGAAACTTTGTCCCTTTGACCAACATCTTTCCATCACCCACTGACCCCACCCCCCTAGCCTTTGGAAACCACCATTGTATTCTCTGCTTCACGAGTCTGACATTTTTAGATTTCACATATGAGTGAGATCATGTAATATTTGTCTTTCTGTTCCTGGTTTATTTCACTTTGCCTAATGTCCTTCATGTTTTTCCATGTTGCCTCAAATGACAGAAATTTTTTTGATGGAGTAATATGTCATGGCATATATATACATAGACACACAGACACAGACACATACACACACACACACACACACACACACACACCCCCCATGATTTCTCTACCAGTTCATCTATTAATGAACACTTGCATTTATTCCATATAATTACTGTGAATAATGCTGCAGATATCTTTTTAACACACTAATTTTATTACCTTTAGATATATATTTTAAAAGAATGATTGCAGAATGAGATGCAATTAGATCTATTTTAATTTTTTGAAGATGCTCTGCACTGTTTTCCATAATAGTTGTACTGATTAACATTTCCACCAGTTGTATACAAAGTTTCCTTTCTTTCTACACCTTTGCCAACAACTGTCATCTTTTCTGTGTTGGATAATAGTTATTCTAACAAGTGTGAGGTGATATCTCACTATGGTTTTAATTTCCATTTCCCTGATGATTTGTGATGTTGAGCATTTTTCTGTATACCTATTGGTCATTTATATGTCTTCTTTTGAAGACATGTCTCTTCAAGTTCTTAGCCCATTTTTAAATCAGTTGTTTTCTTGCTAGTGAGTCACTTGAGTTCCCTATATATATTGTATATTGGCCTATTATAAGATGTATGATTTGCAGATGCCATTTGTTTATTTGTGATTTTGTTGCTTGTGCTTTTAAGCTCTTATTCAAAACAATTTTGTCAAGACTAATATCAAGCAGCTCTTCTACTCTGTTTTTTTTTCCAGTAGTCTTAGGTTTCCCGGTTTGCAGATGACATTAGCTTATACACAGAAAATTTGAAAGATTCCACCAAAAAAAAAAAAAAAAAGAATTAGAACTTATAAACAAATGGAGTAGAGCTGCAGGAAACAAAATCAACATTAAAAAAAAAGAAGACTTTGTACTTTGTATACACTAACACCAAGGACAGAATCCAAAAAATAATCAAGAAACCAATCTCACTTATGATGGTGATTCCTCAATGAATCTGCAAGAACCATAGTGTTACTGGACTTAGGGTGCCCCTTAATGCTTATATGGTTCAGATCACAACAATCAAGTCTCTTCAAATACCTGGAAAGTCTTCATAAGAAGAAAGGATACAAACAAGCCCAGTCTGTGAAGACCACAGTAAATACTTACCTCTTTAATGCACATAGACCTACATCTACAAACATCAAGATCATCCAGGAAAACCTGATCTCACCAAATAAACTAAATAAGATACTGGGGACCAATCCTGGAGAAACAGATATATGACCTTTTAGGCAGAAAATTTAAAATAACTGTGTTTAGGAAAATCAAATAAATTCAAGATAACACAAAGAAGGAATTCAAAATTCCATAACATAAATTTAAGGAAGAGGTGGACATAGTTTTAAAAAATCAAGCAGAATTTCTGGAACTGAAAAATGTAATTGGCATACTGAAGAATGCATCAGAAGCCTTCTAAAGGAGAATTGATTAAGCAGAAGAATGAATAACTGAGCTTGAAGAAAGACTATTTGGAAACACACGATCAGAGGATACAAAAGAAAAATGAATAGAAACCAATTAAGCTTGCCAACAGGATATAGAAAATAGCCTCAAAAAGGCTAATCTAAGTGTTATTGGCCTTAAAGAGGAGGTATAGAAAGAGATAGGGGTAGAAAGTTTATTCAGAAAGATAATAATAGAGAAGTTCTAAACCTAGAAGTTCAATTCCTAGAGGAAGATATCAATATCCAAGCACAAGAAGGTTATACAAAACCAAGCAGAAGTAATCCAAAGTAGACTACAGAAAAGGTATTGAATAATCAAACTCTCAAAAGGCAAGGATAAAGGAAGGATTCTAAAAGCAGCAATAGAAAAGAAACAAATAACAAACCATGGAGCTACAATACATTTGATAGCAGATTTTCAGTGGAAACCTTACAGGCCAGGAGAGCATGGCATTGACATATTTAAAGTGCAGAAGAAAAAAACTTTTACTGTAGAATAATACATCTAGAGAAAATACCCTTCACACATGAAGGATAAATAAAAAATTACCCAGAGTAACAAAAACTAACTAAAAGCTGAGGGATTTCCTCAACACCACATCTTTCCTACAAGAAATGCTAAAGGGAGTACTTCAGTCAGAAAGAAAAGAACTTTAATGAGCAAAAAGAAATCATTTGAAGGTACAAAACTCAATGATAATAGTAAGTACACAGATGTAGAATATTGTAACACTGTAACTACAGTGTATAAACTGCCCTTAAGTGGAAAGACTAAAATATAATCCAACCAAAAATAATAACTACAATAATGTTCAAGACATAGAGAAAACAATAGGATATAAATGAAAACAACAAAAACTTTAAAAGCAGGGGAACAAAATTAAAGTGTAGAGTTTTTAGATTGTTTGTTCATGCAATCAATGTTGTCATCAGTTTAAAATAATAGGTTATTTGATAGTATTTGTAAGCCCCATGGTAACCTCAAATAAAAACATACAATGCATACACAAAAAACAAAAAGCTAGAGATTAAATTTTCCTACCAGAGAATATCACTTTCACTAAAAGGAAGACAAGAAGAAAGGAAAGAAGGAAAACAAGAGAAGAAAACCATCAGAAAACATGAAAAAATCTAAAATGTGAACAGCCCAATAACACATAACAAAGTGGAAACCACAATAGAAAGTTTCCCAGTGAAAAAAATCTGGGACCTGAGAGATTCACTGCTGTATTCCACCAACAATTTAAATAAGAGCAAATGCTAATCCTACTCAAAATATCCCATAAAATAGAGAAAATTGACAAAGCTGTAGCCAGACTAAGTAAAACACAGAAAAGAGCCAAATAAATAAAATAAGAGATAAAAAAAGGTACTTTTTCAGAAAAGAAAAAAGAGAAACACGACCAATACTGCAGAAATTCAACTAAATGCCAATAAATTAGATAAACTGGAATAAATCATAAATTCCTATACACATACAATCCGCCAAAATTGAACCATGATAGTTGAGTGAGTTTTTGTGAGGTCTGATAGTTTCATAACTGTTTGACAGTTTGTCTTTCATACACTGTCTCTCACCTGCCACCATTTAAGATGTGCCTGCTTCCCCTTCTGCCATGTTTGTAGGGTTCCTGAGGCCTCCACAGCCATCTGAAACTGTTATTCAATTAAACCTCTTTTCTATATAAATTACAAAGGGTCGGGAATTTCTTTATAGAAGTGTGAGAACAAAATAATACAACACCAAGTATGATTTATCCCAGGAATGCAAGAATGATTCAACATATGCAAATCAACTAATGTGAAACATTATATAAACAGAATGAAGGAAAAAATCATATCATTATTTCAATGGGTGTGAAAAAAGCATTTGAAAAAATTCAACATATCTTCATGATAAAAACCCTCAAAAACGGCTCTTGGAAGGAACATACCTTAACATAATAAGAACCATATATGACAGACCCACAGCTAGTATCACACTGTATGGGAGAAAATGGAAAGCTTTCCTCTAAGATTGGGAAGATGACAAGAATACCCACTTTGACTGCTATTACTTAACATGCTACGGGAAGTTCTAGCTCACTCAATCAGACATGAGAAACAAATAAAGAGCATCCAAATTGGAAAGTAATAAGTCAAATTATCTTTGGTTGCAGAAGATAGGATCTTATATTTGGAAAAACCTAATGATCCCACCAAAAAAGTGTCAGAACGAATAAACAAATTCAGTAAAAGTGCAGGATACAAAACCAACATACAAAAATCATTAGCATTTCTATAAGCCAGCAGCAAGCCATCTGAAAAAGAGATTTTAAAAAGTAATCCTATTTACGATAACTACAAATAAAATTAAATATCTAGAAATTAACTAAAGAAGTGAAAGACCTCTACAATGAAACCTATAAGACATTAACACAAGAAACTGAAGAAAGCGCAAAACAATGAAAAGATATTCCTGTTCATGAATTGGAAGAATCAATATTGTTAAAATGTCCAAACAACAAAAGGTAATGTACAGATTCAATGCAATCCTTATCCAGATGCTAATGATATTCTCCACAGAAATAGAAATAACAATCCTAAAATTTATATGGAGCCCCAAAGGACCCAGAATAAGCCAAAGCAATCCTGAGCCAAAAACAAAAACAAAACAACAAAACACCCAGAAGAATCACATTATCTCACTTCAAATTCTAATACAGAGCATAGTTACCAAGACAGTATGGTACTGGCATAAAAACAGACATATAGACTCATGGAACAGGGTAAAGAACCCAGAAACAAATACATACATCTACAGTAAACTCATTTTTGACAAATATGCAAAGAATATATATTGGGGAATGGATAGTCTCTTCAACAAACTGTGCTGGGAAAACTGTGTGTCCACATGCAGAAGAATGAAACTAGACCCCTATCTAATACCATATACAAAAGTTAGAACAAAATGGGTTAAACCTAAGACATCAAACTCTGAAACTACTCCATGAAAACATTGGGAAGATTCTCAAGTACACTCTGGGCAAAGATTTCTTGGGTGACGCCCCACAAGCAGAGGCAACCAAAGCAAAAATGGACATATGGGATCACATCATGTTAAAAAGCTTCTGCACAGCAAAGGAAACAATCAACAAAGTGAAGAGACAACCCACATAATGGGAGAAAATATTTGCAAACTATTCTTCTAACAAGATTAATAACCAAAATATACAAGGAGCTCAAACAACTCGAAGGAAAAGAAATTCTAATTATCTGCTTACAAAATGGACAAAAGATCTGACTAGACAAAAGAAGACATACAAATGGCAAACAAGGATATGAAAGGCACTGGACATCATTGAGCATCAGAGGAATATAAGTCAAAACCATGGTGAGATATCGCCGAAGTTGAAATAACTTTTATGCAAAAGACAGGCAATTATCAAAAGCTGGTGAAAATGTAGAGAGATGGGAACGCTCATACACAGTTTGTAGGAAGGTACATTAGTACAACCACAATAGAGAACAGTTTGGAAGTTCCTCAAAAAACTTAAAAGTGACTCTGTCATATGATCCAGCCATCTCACTGCTGGGTACAGACCCAAAAGAAAGGAAATCAGTATACTGAACAGATATTTGCACTCACATGTTTACTGTAGCACTATTTACAATAGCCAAGATTTGGAAGCAACTTAAGTGTCTGTTCTCAGATGAATGGATAAAGAAAATGTGGTGCATAAACACAATGAAGTACTATTTAGCTATAAAAAAAAATGAGATTCTGTCATTTGCAATGACTGGTTGGAAATGGAGATCATGATGCTAAGTGAAAGAAACCAGACACAGAAAGACAAATTTGGCAGTGTTCTCATTTATTTATGGGAGGTAAAAGTTAAGACAAGTGAATTCATGGAGATATAGTTTAGAAAGGTGGTTGCCAGGGGCAGGGAAGGGTAGGGGTGATGAGAAGGAAGAAAGTGGGGATGATTAATTGGTACAAAAAAAAATAGAAGAATGAGTAGGATCTAGAATTTGATAGCACAACAGAATGACTATAGTCAATAAAATTTAATTATGTATTTTAAAATAACTAAAAGTATATAATTGGATTATCTGTAACACAAAGAGTAAACTTTTAGGTGACAGAAACCCCATTTACCCTGAAGTGATTAAATTTATGCCTGTATCAAAATCTTTTGTATCCCATAAAATATACACTTACTATATGCTCTCAGAAATTAAAAATTAAAAAACAACATATATATATACATATATATATGTTGAAATGTTATATAATTGAAATGTTCATACCACCCAAAGCAATCTACAGGTTCAGTGCAATCCCTATCAAAATTCTGATAACATTTTTCACAGGCAGGAAAAAAAAAATCAATTCTAAGATATGCATGGAACTATCTAAGACCCAGAGATAGCCAATGTAATCTCAAGCAAAAAGAACAAAGCTGGAGACAGCATATTGCCTGATCTCAAAATATACTAAAAAGGTATAGTAACTAAAATGGCATAAAAAATGAACATATAGACCAATAGAACAGGTTATAAAGCTTACAAATAAATCCATGCATTTATGGTCAATTGATCTTAAGTTTCCAAGAAAGGACAATGAGGGGAGAACAATTTCTTTAATAAATGGTGTCTAGAAATCTGAATAGCCACATGTAAAACAATGAAATTGTGTCCTTATCTCATATCATATACAAAAATCAGCACAGAAAATATATATTTTATTATGCAATAATTTTAGTTAATTGATATTTTTAGTAACATCAGTATGAAAAACTATTTCATTAACAATTTTATTTAGAAACCTGAAGATAATTAAAAAAGTGTTTGAATAAAATATAATATTTATTAACTTAAGCCAAATTAAGATCCTAACATTTACATATCCCTAAGAAATACTTTGTTTTGATCAATTTAGTTAACTATTAATGTGGATCATTATTGAGCATAGGGTAAATAATAGTTAATTAACTATGCTACATTTGACTTACCTTTGAGTATTTCCTTAAGAAAGGTTTGTGTATTTCAATGTTGTTTCCAGCTTCCCAATAGTCCATATATTCAGGGCAAACGACCAATATAAAATGGTGATGTTTAACAGCCATCTAATTTTATTGTGGTTTTAAAAGAATCTTTAAATTGTTTGATAATTTCTGATCAATGTGTTTTATACTATGATAATTAACATAAACTCTGTTTCAAAATTCAGAAGATAAGTTAACTTCATGGCTTTAGTTCCTTCAAAGGTAAAATGGCAAAGTTAAGATTAATGGGTCTTCAAGTTATCTTCCATATCTAGAACTTTGTAAATTAACAGTAGAATCATTTATGCCTCTCTTCCTTTCACCTCAAATTAAAGCTAATTCTACACATAATAAAATGTTGAATGTTGAATATGACTTATGACTAAATAAAGTGAATACATAAATAGGTAGATATATAATGTTAGGATAGCAAAAATAATTTACATATAAAGTAAACTGGATCAATGTTTTCTAATTTGTATTTGTTATTGATACATAAAATTTCCATCTTGTTATTATGGCCACTTAAGATGATATAAAACTGTCATAGAAAGCCAACATGTCGAAATGATCCATGTGTCAATGAAAATTCCTCTGAAAGAAAACATATATATTCTGGTTACTTGCCACTAGAAAATAATGTTCAATGTTCTTATTTTTTAATTATATTTTAAGTTCTGGGGTACATGTGCAGAATGTGCAGATTTGTTATGAAAATATAATTTATATATTTTGTAATTTTAGTTTCAGTATAGGAAACACAATTGTCATTGATCTGTCAAATCTTTTCTTTGTGATGACGGTAATGAATAAAATGTATATATTTTCCATCTTTATTCAAATGCTTTGTGTGAATTTGCTTATTTAAAAATAATAATTTATAACACTGCTAAAATACAAAAATAAAACAAATAATTTTCCAATATGTAGAGTGAATGACAAATTTAAATAGGAATTTTACCTTTGACTTTTAGGAATGTATTTTGTTTTTTGTTTTTTACTTTTTTTTTTCTTTACTAATACAATTCTAATTGGCCAGAAAAAAATGTTTAAACAACAAAATAATAATTTTGTAATATAATCTAAAACTGGAGTGCTGAGAAATTTTTGTTGTTTTCTACACTGTTCTTTATTTTGTACTGTGAGTGCCATTCATGCTTTTTAAAAAATTCCCCTGAGCATGCACAGTGTTGATTGGCTCAATTCATGGGAATGACCCATAAATGCATTGAAGGGCCAAATTTAGCCTGGAATAATAAAATCAGCTTGTACTAGGCTCATCACAATGTTCATAAGTGATTAGATGCATTTTGTGTTAGTGTTTGTTGAGCAATAAAGTTCAAAAATATCTTTTAGCCTAAGAGTATTTTCCAAAATGTTTAGGCATTTTAACTTATGACCTGACAATGATGCATTTACATTATATACAGTATTTGAAATAGGATAGATTCAGTGGGCCTTCATATCCCAGTTCCCTGGGTCAGTCTGAAAAGATTCCTGGGACAGATCCTGGAAATGCGGCCTGAGGGAGAATGTTAGTTATGCAGGGCATTCACAAATGTATGCAGTGCCACTCACTGACATCTACAAAGGGTCCATTTTATAAATTGTCAAAGAAGTCATTGTGGCGGAATGACACCAGAGAAGAGCTGTCAATTCTATTATTAAATTGACATTCCGCACATGCTGCTTTCAGATGGAGGCCCTTAATGAACTTATTCTCCCTCTTTTTTCCCCTGCACCATTTTGTCTTCTTTTTATCTCCTCTTCAAATAGACATCTATTGGTGTTCCAGTGTTGGAGAAGTGAGCCCTACAAGAAGCCATCCTCCTGGTACATTGACAGCTATTTCAAACACCTGGGAGAGAGTCTTCACACCATGTCTGTGGCTTCAGGATGCTGCAGTGATTCCTACAAAAACTATGACATCTCCTAGGGTATTGTCAATCAAGCATTTGAGGGTAAAAACAAGAAAAACAAAAAAAGTGTGTTTTAAAGCAAGACGATAAATAGTAGTGTGGTCCTGTTTGTGAAAAGGAAGATCAAGGTATTGTCTTAATCTGCAGAGCACAACACCCAGCTCTTGGATGTTTTGACAATGAAAAGTAAAGGGCACATGTCGTAGTCAAAACTGAAGGTTTGATACAAGCTAGTTGTTAATTCTCTTGGGACTCTCCATGGTTTTCCTGGTCACTGGAATTGTGTGCTAAACAAGTATTCAGTGAAGAAACTGCCCTATCATCCTTGTTCATTTGTTTAATGTCATTCTTATTGTTACACATCCTCCAAGCGTGTATTTACCAGGTAGCCAGTCTTGTTATCCTGCCGGCTGTGAATCCTCTATGACAACGACAAGCCCCAAGGGATGGCTAACTTTTGTTCTCAGGAGTGTCTTGTGATGGATATCCTGTGACTGGCAGCTGTTGGGAAGAAGGACAAGGAGAATTTTACATTTGTTGACTGCCTTGATGTTTCCCCATTCCTTCTCACATCGACTATTGTCATTTGTGGAAAAGCTGAAATTCCTTCCCTTCCCATGCAGAACCCACAGAACTATGGAGCTATAGGGCTGCGAAGAAATCATTATGAGAAATAAAATGTGGCTCAGGCTCACTGCAGAATGAAATATTCTGACAGTCTAGCTAGTAGAATATAAACATTCCCAAGATTCCTAACAAGACATTTCATCTTATGTTACCCTTTGTGTGAAGCAGAAACCTTAAATATTGTGTATTCTCATTATGCTGTCAGCAGAATTAGGTCTCCATTAAATTTTGAGTTGTGTCCCACCTGTTTTGCTTTGAACTTTTGATTTATTTTTACAGCCAGGATTTCTTATTATTTCTTTTTACAGCTAGTAAACTGGCTGAGTAAAATTAAGATTTCTCTGGTAATAAGATGACATATTCACCTATAGTTCTGCACTTTTAAATGGTTGATCTTTTAAATTTTTATATTCTTTATTTTAGCTTGCTTACTGCTTAATAATTGCTATGACTCACTGCTTTATAATTTGTTGCTTGACTAAAAATCTAAGGGTTTTTTACTACAAATCTGAGAGTGATAAAACCTGAGACTTAGAAACCATATTACAGAACTTTCCTGAATGAACAAACCAAACTGATGGGAGTCTCATGTCCAATGTGATCTAAAACTTTCTGAAAAATATTTCACTGTAGCATATAATTTACTCAACATAAGTGGTTTCTATAGAGCTATTGAAAAGCATTTCTGTCACTTACTGGCATTAGGATGATAGTATTTTAAGCCCCTTGATCCATAGCTTGTGCTTCACAGTCAAGACGAAAAGCCAAGACTAAAGCACAATTGAACTTCCCTACTTAAAGAAAGATGGAATAATGTATAGTCTGAGGGAAAATAAAATCACTATGTCTTGAAATGCAGAAATATGTACTAAGTGATGAACTAACTATATTTGTGTGTGTATGTATGTATATCTATATATATATGTGTGTATATATATATATTATTTCATGTTATTTAATAATAAAAATATCTAAAGCACTTTAAGATAAGAAAAACTTTACATATTTCCAATATAATAATTTTAAGTATTTTGAATTGTGTCTACAACTTGATGTCTCTCTTTTTCACCTCTCAATTTCATTGTCTTAAAACAATATATATGATTGATATAAAGCAATACTGCAAAAAATTCAACAACATTATTGAAATTTTATCTTTATTATGTGATCACAAAATCAATAAAAATCATTTTTTTTTCAGACAGAGTCTCTCTGTCGCCAGGCACCAGGCTGGAGTGCAGTGGTGCGATCTCGGCTCACTGCAACCTCTGCCTCCCGAGTTCAAGCGATTCTCCTGCCTCAGCCTCCTGAGTAGCTGGGACTACAGGCGTACACCACCACTCCCAGATAATTTTTGTATTTTTAGTAGAGACAGGGTTTAACCATGTTGGCCACGATGGTCTCGATCTCTTGACCTCGTGATCGACCCACCTCAGCCTCCCAAAGTGCTGGGATTACAGGCTTGACCCACCGTGCCCAGCCAATAAAAATCATTGTTAAAAATCTTGTAAGATTCTTAAACATTAGAAGTTCTGCACAGGAGAGAGACTCTGTAAATATAACCAAGATATGAAATGTGTCAGTGAGAATTCATGTCTTCAAACTCATCACAGAGTCCATATTGGGGAGAAACCATACAAATGTAAGCTGTGTGGAAAGGACTTCGGTTGGAGATCAAACCTTCAAGCTCATCATAGAGTCCACATAGGAGAGAAACTGTACAAATACAATACATGTGGGAAGGGTTTCCACTGGAGCTCAGGGATTCTAATTCATCAGAGTCCAGGGTGGTGATAAATTCCATAGAAGTGAAGAGTCTGGTAAGGATTATTCTTTATCAGAGAATCTACAGAGAAAATAAGTTTTGTAAAATGGTTTTCTGTTTTGTTTTGAAGTCCTCAAATGAAAGCTAAAATTTTCCAGTCACTAGAGTTCTTTGAGAAAAAAAAAATTTCTTTTGAAAATGTAATGTTTCTGCCCAACTTCAACATTTATAATGCTAAGGAGACCACTCAGCAGAAACATTTATTGAGAGGTACCCCATAAGTGAGATTGTCAGAACTTTAACATCAGTCATTGTGCAGGAGCTAGGGTTTATAAAGTATAAAAGTGGTCAGACATTTAACAAAAGTACAATAATGAATATGCCTGAATCGTTGTCCACTGGAATGTGAGCTAGATGAGAAAAGGGACTTTGTTCATTGCTAAGCCTACAAAACTATAACATTTCATAACTCAATGTTGATGCTCAGTACTTTTTGCTAAAGGAGTATACGTTCAAAAATGTATTAAACTGATTTCAAAAATATATATATTTAGAAGAGGAGTCCTGCCAACAATCTTAATAAAACCATTCCAAGTAAATAAATATTATTTAAAATGTAGAATATCCAGCAATATTGTAATCTGACATAATGTAAGTTTAGTTGTAATCATATTAGAATTGGTTTCTATTCTTTGCCTCTTCTCTGTTTTTTTTAAAAATTGAGCTGAGGTCTCACTATGTTTCACAGGCTGGTCTCGAACTCCTGGACTGAAGCAATCCTCTGACCTCAGCCTCCTGAGTAGCTGAAATTACAAGCATGCACTATGATGCCTCACTTGGCCTGTCTTAAATAGGTCTATGATGGATTTCTTAACATTTTCTCTCATTCTATACAGTATAGAATAAGTTTAAGTTTAGCTTTATAGGCATGTGTGTGTGCATGTGTGTGCACTTTAAATGACAGCACAAACTGATAAGCAATGTTTCTGCTTAACTTTGCAAAAAATAGATAATTGTATTTTACATCACTGAACTACTACTGCCCTATGTGTTAAGGCAAAGTTTTACTGTTATATTTGGAAAGTGTCAGAAATGGTTACTGATGGCAGATACTTTTTAACAAATGTCAGTTATTTTAAAATCTGATGCTTATTGTCTAAATAAAACAAGCATAACTTCTAATGCTGAACCCAGCTGTAAAATTTTGGAATTCTATCACTGTAAGCACAATAGAGTTATAACTTAAAAATAAGGAATCTAATATTTTTCATTTTAGAGAAAATACATTAATAAAGGCACAGCATAAGTGAAATGAAATTATAAGGTTACATTTCAGAGACTATTTCATTATGTTAGCTTATACATATATAATTATTATGATTTCTAACATTCTACATGTGAAATTTATACAAATCTTTTTTTTAGTTATCTATTCAGCAAAAATAAGCTAGCATTATATAACATTATGTTATAGTACTGGAGATATAACAACAAACAAAAAGAAAAACATTCTTGCCTTCATGAAGCTTATATTGGGCTACAAAGAGATAGCAATTAGCAAATTAGTAAATTGTAGAATTATTAGTCAGTAATAACTGAAACAAGCCATAAAAGGAGAGGGCAGTGATTTTTTAAATAGGATGGTTAGGAAAGCTATCTCTGAGAAGGTAACAATTAAAAACATACATGCACAATTTCAGCAGAGACTTGAGTCATGTAGGTAAAACCCATATCTAGCAGAAGGCAGACCCCTAAGGCAAGGTTATATCTGGCTTAGTTCAAGGGTGATGATATAGCTTAAGTACCAAGAGCAAGGACAAGGGTAGTAAACGATAAGGTCAGAAATATAAAGGAGGTCAGATTATGTAAGGATTCGTAGGGTATTCTACACACTTTGGATTTTACTCTGTATGAAATGGAGGTCATTGGAGAGTTTTGGACAAAGGAATAATAATAGTTCAATTCTGCTTATATTTTATTTTATTCTATTTTTTCTTTTAGAGACAGGTTTTCACCGTGTTGGCCAGGCTTCTCTCGAATTCCTAACATCAAGTTATCCACCCACCTCGGCCTCCCAAAGTGCTGGGATTACAGGTACAAGCCACCACACCTGGCCCTGTATGCAACCAAGAAGATTTGCTGACAGATTTTACATGGAGTGTGAAAGCCAAATGTTTTCCCCCAGGTCCTTCACCTTGTGAAGTGCAGGGAAAGGGATGGAGTTGTCATTGACTGAGACTGGGGCAACTATGTAAGGAGCGTTTGATCAGTAAAATGAGAGTATTTATTTTGGACATGTTATGTTAAAGATACCTATTACATAATTAGATACATATCATATACAAATAAATGTACAAGACTGAAGGTCATGGATGAAGCTACTTAGGAAAAGAAATTTGGAAGTTTACCTCCCATATAAACTATACAGTTGATGTATGACATGAGGAGACTAAATGAAATCACCTACAAACCAGCTATCTATCCATCCATCTCTTTCTATATATATCATAGAGAGACAGATGGAGATATATATATAGAGAGAGAGAGATTGAGAGAGAGAGAGAGAGAGGAAACTCAAGGATTGAGTTCTGAGACGTTTTAGAGCTAAGAGATTAGGAACAAAGCAAAATACTTAAAAGGCACAGGCAGTGAAATATAAGAAAAATTGGAAGAGTGTACATCCTAACAGTGAAGTCAAAATGGTGTTTGGAAGAAGACAGATAGATCAACCCTAACATAGGTCAAGGATGAAGAAGACTAAGAATTTGACATTTTGCATGTAGCAACAAGGAGGTGATTAGAAACCTAACCTTGGAAAAACAGTGCAATTTCAGTACATTTTGAGGGAAGAATTGTAAACATAACTAGAACGCTTTTGAGAGGGACTGGGGAAAATGTCATTGGCTCTAGTGTAGTTTTGGCATTCTTCATAAAATAGTCATAGCAACTAGCATAGCAAGACTAAAGATCCACAATGTCTGCAACAAAACGTGATTAATTCTTTGTGGGAAATCAGGTTAATTAATAGTGGCCAGAAAAGAGAAACTATTCATGTTTTTGCAACCCAGAAGTAACGGGTGAACAACAGGTTTATTGTGACCTGACTTTCAAAACAAATAAGCTAATAAACAAGGAGTTTTATAGTTTTATTTTTAAAGTATAAATTTGAGATTTTGTGTGTGTGTGATGTATGATATGGTATAGGATGTTAATGACAGAGTTAATACTATATATGAAGTAAAAATGTTGACTGTAAAACACTGCAATCCTTATTTACTAAATTAAAAATGTACAAACTGAAAATATAGTAAAACTAAAAAAAATTAATGAACTAAAAAAGATAGATAGATGAATATGTGGAAGGACTAGTAATATAGAAAGACAAATTAGTAGTAGTTATTTTAGGAATAAAAGATTGTGAATGAATTTGTTCTATCCTGTTTACTTCTCTGTCTTTCAAATTTTCTATTATAATTACATATTATTTTTCTAATTAAACAAAGAAAAGTACAATAGCTTCAGAGGATTCTCATTGCTTTGAAATGAACTATAACGTTTTCTCATGAGATATCCTCCTCCAAGTCTTATTTACTACACCGGCCCTGGAACCCTGCTTGTGCACCAGAATTAATGGACTATTTTAAAATCTCCAAATAATGTATGCTGTTTTAGGCCTTTGCACCGTTGCAGATATTACTTGTCTATTAGTAATATCCGACTCTCATTTACCTGGTGAATTTGCCACGTGAGTTACCTTTGAAGCCTCCCCTCAAATGTTTGTTTTTCTAAGATACATTACAAAACAGAACATACTTTTAAAATTTATAATTATGTTAAATTTTTGTGGATACATAGTAGGTGTACCTATTTATGGGGTACATGCAATGTGAAATAAGCACATCTTGGAGAATGGGGTATCCGTCCTTTCAAGCATGTATTCTTTGAATTACAAACAATTAATTACATTCTTTAACTTATTTTAAAATATACAATTATGTTCTTACTGACTATAGTCACCTCTTTGTTTTGCCAAATAGTATAATTTATTCTTTCTACTTTTTGTACCCATTGACCGTCCTCATCTTTGACAATGTGTTCTCCTCTGTCTTCTTTGAATCCCTTATTTCTTGTTGTTCTAGAATTAAGAACAGCTTATTTGTAGTCACCTTATTCCACATACATGTCCAATCAAATTGAGAACAAGAATGAAAAGCGGGAAAAGGTCTTTTTATCAGGTTCATTGGAGACGTGAATTAGTGATGTTCTTCAAACTTGCACCTACTTGATCTACTTGATCTCATTTTGCATTTGGCTCATTTATTTCCATGCTTTTCTCCACTCCTCACTTGACCTGCCTCGGATAGCACTGTGTCTTATTTGCTTTTGTATTCTTAGTACCTAGAAAGCTACTAGCACAAAGGAAATGCCTAGTAATTATTTTTCAATCAATCAATGAATATATAGATGAAT
>PVKP010044065.1:0-16954 GCA_004027715.1 Plecturocebus donacophilus
CGAGCGCGCGCTGTCGAGCTACGTGTCGGTGCACGCGGAGAGCGGCAAGGTGTACGCGCTGCAGCCGCTGGACCACGAGGAGCTGGAGCTGCTGCAGTTCCAGGTGAGCGCGCGCGACGCGGGTGTGCCGCCTCTGGGCAGCAACGTGACGCTGCAGGTGTTCGTGCTGGACGAGAACGATAACGCGCCGGCACTGCTGACTCTCCGGGCTGGCAGCGCTGGAGGCACAGTGAGCGAGCTGGTGCCGCGGTCGGTGGGTGCGGGCCACGTGGTGGCAAAGGTGCGAGCGGTGGATGCGGACTCCGGCTACAACGCTTGGCTTTCATATGAATTGCAGCCGGCGGCGGTCGACGCGCTCATCCCGTTCCGCGTGGGGCTGTACACGGGCGAGATCAGCACGACGCGCGCTCTGGACGAAATAGATGCGCCACGCCACCGCCTTCTGGTGCTGGTGAAGGACCATGGTGAGCCCGCGCTGACAGCCACAGCCACGGTGCTGGTGTCGCTGCTGGAGAGCGGCCAAGCGCCAAAGGCGTCGTCGAGGGCGTTGGCAGGCGCTGTGGGTCCAGAAGCGGCGCTGGTGGATGTCAACGTGTACTTGATCATCGCCATCTGCACGGTGTCCAGCCTGTTGGTGCTCACGCTGCTGCTGTATACTGCGCTGAGGTGCTCGGCGCCGCCCACTGAAGGCGCGTGCGCGCCGGTCAAGTCCACTCTGGTGTGCTCCAGCGCGATAGGGAGTTGGTCGTATTCGCAGCAGAGGCGGCAGAGGGTGTGCTCTGAGGAGGGCCCACCCAAGACAGACCTTATGGCCTTCAGTCCCAGCCTTCCTCCTTGTCTGGGTCCTGCAGAGGGAACAGGCCAGAGGAAGGAGGACTCAGAATGTTTGAAAGAGGTGAGCTTATATTTTTTAAAATTGTCTTAGTAACACTTTAGCCTTCCTTGCAGTTATGTAAGCCATCTTCCCTGCCTATTTCAAATTATTCTTTAGTTTAATTTTAATTTTGCCAGTCGTTATCGAATTTAACAACTCTGCTATGGACATTATGTGTTGAATTATTCTTCAGAGTGAAATCTTAACTCAGAAACCATAAGGAAATGTGCAAAACAAGAATGTTTTGTTTTTGTTAGATTCTTAATAGTTCTAAGTATTTATTGTGCAATTGAGCATTTACAAAAAATTTCTCACGTTGTGAGAACTTAAACATTTAGAAAATGTTTGTTTTAATGAGAGTAATTGTAATCTTAAATTAAAATTTTTAAAATTTAATGTATACATATACGCACACATATTTTAAAGAGATCTATAACTTTTCATATAAATGTCTTTTTTACAGTGCGCCTGCCTGCCTGCTTTCTTTCCCTTTTTTGATTGGTCTCTACTTTTTTGTCCTCTAGGCACATTAGTATTCCCCTCTCATGTATCTCATGCAAAATATCTTGTGATATTTCTTTCAATTTTTTATTTGCACTCAGATCATTACTCATTCATATATGTATATACCCATACACATACATATGTATATGGACCTGGTAGGTTTTTTGTTATTGTTTCTTTTCCAAAGTTTGCAGAGATTACCAAAATGTTTGGTGATCGAGAGTACCTTTTGGCAGTCCCTGCAAATCTAATGCTTTTAATAGCTATGTAGTATTCCACAGTGTAAATGTGCAATTATATATTATTTACCTAATGATGGGCAATCACAATTTGTCAAGTGTTCTGTTATCTTCATGAACCATGCTGTACTATCATTTCACATATTTCCTAAAATATTGGTGTAATTTCTATGAAATTGATAATCAGATGTAGAATTGATGTATCAAAACTGTTAATAATTTTAATTATAAACTATGTCGCTGGATTGCCTTCCAAGTATTTTGGAATCAACCAGTTATAAGCACTCTTTCTATCTCAAGAAGTAGTAGTGGTTTTACTATCTGCCAATGTGATCTCTATGAAATGACATCTCATTGTTACTTTAATTTTAAATTCCTATATAGCATTAGTGAATTTGAGCATATCGTCGTATGTATTTTGGTGATTTGTATTTGATCTTCTTTGATTTATCCATTAAATTATTTGCCTATTTTTCTATTAAAAATTTATTTTAGTTTCAATTTGAAAAAGTTCTCTGTACCATATAGATATTAACTGTTTATTTTTTGACATTTTTAATTAAATTTTTTATTTTGAGATAATTCTAGATTCACATGTGATTGAAGAAATAGTAAAGAGAGATGCTACATATTCTTCACTAAGTTTTCCCCAGTAGTAACATCTTACAAAAACATAACACCATATCACAACCCGGATATTGACATTGATACAGTAAAGATGGAACATAGTTCCATAACAACCAGATTCCTGATAATCACCTTTTTATAGCCACATCTGCTTTTCTCAATACTGGGAACCAGTAATTTCTTCTCCATTTCTCTGATTCTGTTATTTTTACTTCAGAAATAAATAAATAAATAAATGTATCTCTATAGATGAATTTTTAAAATTATTTATTTATTTGTTTAATTATACTTTAAGTTCTGGGATACATGTGGAGAATGTACAGGTTTGTTACATAGGTATACCTGTGCTGTGGTGTGTTTATCTATTATCTGCATCACAAATATGTTTTCCTCCTGTTTTATGTCTATTCATTTGTTTGCACTATATTTTGTCCTATACAAATGCTTTACAAATGTATGAACTAAAATATATCTTTTTCCTTTTATGGATTTTAAGGTCTGCATATTTAGTTAGAAAGGTCTTCCCAAATCCTATATTGAACATTCATTAATTAAATGCATTTAATAAATACTTATTGAGTGTTCTCCATGTGCTAGACATGTCCTATACATTAGACATTTAGCAATGCAGTTTATTATTTTGTGGATTTATGATTTTTATCAAATTCAGGGAAAAATCAGCCATATTTCTTCTAATAGTTTTTTCATCCCTTCCATCCTTCTGGGACTCCAGATACACATGTGTTAGAGTGTTTGATACTGTCCCACAGGTCATTGAAGTGTTTTTCATTTTTGTTCATTTTTTCTTTCTCTGTGCCTCATTTTGAATATCTTTTATTGACACATTTTCCAAGTTCACTAATCTTTGCTTTTGCAGTATCATATCTTTAATCCTAAACAGTTTATTTTTCATTTCAGAGATCATATTTATTTCTGATCTGTATAAGATTTTCTTCTCTTTTAAAATTTACTTTACATATCTCCAGAGAATATTCATCTTTTTATCTATATGCTTGAGCATATTAGTGTATGTATAATAGATGTTTTGACTTTCTTGTCTGATAATTTTAACATTTTTGTCCTTAGTTTCCTTCTTTTTATTCATCTATCTTCTTCTATGGACATATTTTCTTTCTGTTTTTCATGACTAGTGATCTTTGATAAAATGCTGGACATTGTGATTTTTAAATTGTCAAATGCTGGATTGTGTGTGTGTGTGCATGTGTGTGTGTGTTTCTTTAAAGCAGTGGTTTTCAATAAGAAACAGTTTTGCCCCCTCTACCTGCACCCAGGGGATATTTGGCAATGCCTGGATACATTTTTGGTTGTTACAGCTAGGGAATTGCTATTGGCATCTAATGATGGAGCTCTGAGATGCTGCTAAACATCATCCAACTGCTGCCAAACATCCTGCAGTGCACAGGACAGTCCTCCAACAATAAAGAATTAGTCAGCTCAACATGTCAGTAGTGCTGCTGTTGAAAAACTCTGCTTTAAAGTGTCTTGAAGTTAGTTCTGACATGAAATTAAATTGCTCTGTACCAATTTATTGCTTTCAAGGTTTCATTTTAAGAATTGTTAGTGCACATACAGAGCAGCTTTTAGTGTATGACAAATCTGGCCTTTTATTACAGCAATACTCTCCTGAGGACCTAATGCCCTGTGCACTAAGAGGTCTCTCTTCTCGAACCAGTAGGAATGTGAAATATTCCCAGCCCTTTGAGAGCTCTAGGAATTATTCTACCCACTCTTTTTGATTTTAAAAGGATAGCTTGATCTGGGGAGGTTGAGGCTGCAGTGAGCTATGATCACATCACTGCACTCTAGCCTGGGTGACAGAGTGAGATCATGTCTCAAAACAGAAATTAAAAATTAAAACATTAGAGTTGAGGTTGAATGTTATCCAGTATTTTATCTGCATCCTTTGAGGGAGGTATAAAATTTTTCTTTGGCAATGTTAATGTGTTCAGTTTATGATTTATGATTTTCTTATGGCAAACCAACCTCTAATTGCTTGGATAAACATAATTTGATTATCATTTATAATCTTTTTTATATACTACTTATTTCGTTAAATTTTCAAAAAGATTTTTGCATCTTTATTCCAGGTGATACTGATACGTCCTTGTTTTTCTTCCTAATTTCTTCTTTGTTAAATATTCAAGTTATAAATAAGAATATAGCGTAACTTGAATACTTAACAAAGAAGAATGATCTTTGAAAACTTACAATTTTCTATTTTCTGTAAAAGTTTGTATAATCTTTGAATTACTTCTTATTTGATTGGAGAACTCACTGTTGAAGTTATCTGCATCAGGATTTTGATTAGTGGTAATATTTCTGATTACTAACTTAATTTTAATAGTAAAAGGACCATTGAGAGTTTAATTTACTCGAGTCAGTTATGTAAATAATATTTTTTCAGGTATTCTTAATCAAAATTCTCAGTTATATGCTCACACTTTCTGTAGAATCTGTAGTGATATTTTCCATTCTTGGTATTATTTTTGCTTGTCTCTTTTTTCTGGATAAACGACACAAGATGTAATCATATTATCAGTTATTTTAAAGAACCCACTTTTTAGCTTTGTTGAACCTGTTTTTGTATGTTTATTTAAAAGAATATTAATTGTGTAAACAAAATAATCTCTTACAATGTTTAAAATGTGACAAAATAGCATATGTCTCAAGAGGAATTGAAATGACTTAACATTTTAAGATTTTTGCATTACACAAGAGGAGAAAAGTTAATTTCTGCTCTCAGTTTTATTTCTCTCTTTGACTTTATTTTCTTTTTCTTTTCCTTTTTTGTTTTTGAGACAGAGTTTTTGCTGTGTCTACCCCAGTCTGGAGTGCAGTGTTGCAACCTCAGCTCACTGCAACCTCCGCCTCTGAAATTCAAGCGATTCTCCTGCCTCAGCCTCCCAAGTAGCTGGGACTACAGGCTCGCATCACCACACCTGGCTAATTTTTGTATTTTTAGTAGAAACGGGGTTTTTCCATGTTGCTCAGGCTGACCTCAAACTGTTGGTTTCAGGTGATTGCTTGCCTTGGCCTCTCAAAGTGTTGGATTACAGGTGTGAGCCACCATGCCTGGCCAACTTTCTTTTATTTATTTTAGCTTCTTTCTATAAGCTCTTGAAATGAATGCTTAGGTCATTACTCTTTAGCTCTTCTTTTCTACTATATGCATTAAAGTAATCCATTTCTGTGTAATGTTTTCACTGCATCCCATCAGTATTTACATGTAGCATTTCCACTATCCTTCAGTTCCAAGTATTTTATAATTTATGTCATATTTTTAAAAAATTTGATCCATTGGTACATTTATTAACTTTTAAGCATATAACTATGTTCTAATTACCTTTTTTTAAAATTAAAATTCAGTGTGCTTGGAGAATATACAATCTCAATCTTTCTAATTTGTGGGAACTTGCTTGGTGGCATAACATACAGTTAGTTCTTGTGGACAGTCTATGTGTGCTTGAATATAATTGTGTATGATGCAATTATTGGGTGCAGGGTTAACTTGGTTAGTAATGTCATTAAAATCTATACTGTAACCATTATAAAAAGCTGCCTACTCTATCAATTATTGACAGATATGTGTTAAAATTTTCTACCATAAATGTATATTTGTTTAGATATTAGAATTCAGTTTTTGCTTTATTTATTTTGAAGTTGTATTATTAGGTGCATACAAATTTAGAATTAGTATATCTTTTTAGTAAGTTAAACATTTCACTCTTATGAATTTACTTTCTTCAGAATTCTGCTTTCTGATTTTTGATTTTGCTTTGAAGTACTTTTTATATTAATTATGCTGATTCATTTCCCTTCTTTTTATTTGTGTTTGTAGGAGATGTCCTCTTTTCCAGCCTTTTATTTTAAACTTTTTAGTATTGTGAGCATATTAAAGATGCCCACAAATTCTTTGCTACTGCCTCATTGAGTAACACAGTCTAATTTTTCTTTCCTTGGACTTTGACTAGTCTTAATGTTGGAAGTAACATTCTGTGATTTGTGAAGTCAGATCACAAGAAGTCTGGCAGTCTGCTTTGGTCTCTGAGAATATTTGTTTTGGGGGAAGGCTGCTACCATGTAAGAATTCTGACTACCTTGAGATTGTTGCACTGTGAAAAAGCTCAAGCTGGACTTGTAAGAAGCCAAATGGATAGAAAAATTACTAACCAGTTTCCAGCTCTCTTAGCTTTCCAAGCTTTGGTGCCAGAAAAATGTAGAAGGCTTCAAATGACTGTAGTGTGCTAGAGCTGGCTCTTCTTGTACTGGCTAATGAGAGCGAATTATGTGAATTTATTCCCAACTCTGTATTCAATGATGTCAGTTTGGTAGCTTGAAATTGGCCATGATGGGAGTATTTCTGCCACGGAAATAGGCAAATGCTACAAAACAGAGTGTTTTATTTCTCTTTCTTTCCCCAGAGAGCTAGTTGTTCAGCATTAACCAGTACACTACTGCACCTGATTGCAAGCAAGAATCACCCAGCTGAGTAAAAACCAAGAGAGGTAATAGTAAGTTGTTTTGAGATATTAGGTAGTTGGAATGGTTTACTATATAGCAATGGATAACTTGAACAAGTACTCTTTCTTAGATAATCTTTACATTTTAACTTGAGTATTTCATTTATATTTACAGTACCAAGTGATATCGTTAGGCACAAATCTTTCAACTTTTTGTGCATTATTTTTGTCTATTTCTGTGACTCTATTTCCTTCCTTTTTGATCTTCTTTGAAAGGACTGAGTACTTTTTATTGTCCCATTTCCTTTTGTATTATTTGGAAGCCCTTTTCCAAATAGCTAGAAACCCTAGAAAGTCAAGTATGTATGCTTAATATACAGAAATCAAAAGTTAATTGAAACCCCTCCTCCTTCTGGGCAGTGCAAGGACCTTCCATTTTTAAATCATTTTAATCCTTCTTGACTTATATACTATTTTTGTCATGCTCTAAAGATATTTTAAAACCTCATAAGATATTAGTATTATTTTTTACAATCAACATTGTTTTAAATGTGCTTACATATTTGCCAGTTTTGTTCCTCTTCCTTACTTCTTGCACCTCTGGCCTTTCATCAGGGATTATTGTCTTTCCATGTTAGAATACTTTGAGAGTTTCCTTTAGTTCAAAGATGCTGGTGAGGAACGATTTCAGATTTTGTTTTTCTGAAAATGTCTTTATTTCATCATAATTATTGAAAAATGTTTTTTTTTCTAAGGATATAATCTTAGATTGATGTTTTTCTCACAGCACATAGCAAGTATTATTCCAGTGTCTACTGGCTTCCATTGTTGCTGTCAAGAACTTAACTGTCAATCTAGCTGTCATTCCTTTAAAGGTATGCTATTTCTTTTCCTTTGGCTGCTTTTAAGATTTTCTTTGTGTCTGATATTTCGCAATTTTACCATGATGTGTCTTTATAATCATCCTGTTCTGGATTCATTAGAATTTAGATTATTTTTTGCCAGTCTCTCTCAAACACTATTCAGATTTTTTTTTGTTGAAAAATTTTTAATTGTTATATTTCCATAAGTTATTGGGGTACAGGTGGTATTTGATTACAAGAGTACTTTCTTTAGTGGTAATTTGTGAGATTTTGGTGCACCTATCACCTGAGCAGTATACATTGTACCATATTTGCAATCTTTTATCCCTTGCTCCCTTCCCACTGTTGTTCTCAAGTCCCCAAAGTCCATTGTATAGGATTTTTGAATTTGTGAATTAATGCTTTTACATCATTTTGAAGATATCCTCAGCTGTAATGTTCTCCAAAGTTGCTTCTGCTCCATTGTATTTCTATAGTATTATTTTAGTACTCTAATTAAACATATTTTAACATGATTACTCTATCCCCTCTATTTCTTTTTATTTTAACACCTTTTGCTCTTTGGGCTTTATTGCGGATAGTTCACCCATCTTAAAAGTTAGTAATTCTCTCTTCTTGCTGTTGTCTGAATTTGTCCCCCCAAATTTTTGTGTTGAAAATTTAATCCTTTATACAACAGTGTTGGGAGGTGGGGAATTTTGGGAGAGATTTAGGTCATGAGGGATTTGTCCTCATGAATCAATTAATGGCATTGTAAAAGAACTTGATGGAAGGAGCCGGTCCCTCTCTTATGCTTTTGCCTTCTGTCATGTGACGATGCATCAAGAAGACCTTCACCAGATGCTGGTGCCTTGATCCTGGACTTCTCCCAGCTTCCAGAATTGTGAGAAATAAGTTTCTGTTCTTATAAATTACTCTGTCTGTGGCATTCTGTTATAGCAGTACAGATGGTCTAAAATACTTCTATTTGTTCTTTTTCAAATTTATTGTCACTTTGTATAATTTCTTGTTTCCTCTTGAAACTTTCAAGCTTGGCATTTATATCCTGAACACAATAAGCTCATGGTTTTAGCATCTATTTCTGATATGTCCAATAACGGATCCCCATGGGTCTATTTTTGTGGTGTGCTTTAAAATTGTATCTTCATGGTGTTTTGTTTCCGCATAAACGTGATTCTTTGCTTTTGTGCTGGAAGTTGTATTAAATACTTCTACCTGGAAATAATTTGGGGCTTATAACATTTTCTTTCTCTGGAATGGATTTTAATTGGCTTTCGCCAGGCATCTTGGGGCACTAGCAATCATGGGTAACCTCAATCTATTTCAAGCTTAAGGTAATTCTAGATGAAACCTCATTATCTGATATTTACATGTATTCTTTAAGTATAGTTATTCAATTTCCTAGCCAAACATGAGAGATTGTTTAAGAAGTTTCCCCATGATTTATAGACTCAGGATTCTGATGTTTATTTCTTTAGCCCTTGGAGACTGTCAAAAGTTTATCTCAGTATTCATTCACCTATTTTTTTCCTTTTATTTCCAGTTGGTACATAATAATTGTACATATTTATAGGATACACAGTGATATTTTGATACATGTATACAATGTATAATAATCAAATCAGGGTAATTAGCATATCCATAATCTCAAACATTTATCATTTTTGTATGGTGAACATTTAAAATCCACTTGTTTGGCCTTTTGAAAATATATAAGAAATTATAGTTAACCATAGTCATCCTACAGTGCTACAGAACACCACAACTCATTCCTCCTATCTTTCTATACTTTCGCATCCATTAACCAACCTTTGCCCATCCTTCTTTCCCCCGACCCTTCCCAGCCTCTAATAACCACAATACTACTCCCATAAGCTTAATAAAATTTTGTAGCTCCCATATAAGTGAGAAAATGTGTTTCTCTTTTTGTGCCTGACTTATTTCACTTAACATATGTTTTCCAGGCTCAGCCATACTGCCATGAATGACAGGATTTCATTCTTTTTTTATGGCTGGATAATATTCCATTGTGCATATACACATTTTCTTTACCCACTCATCTGGTGATGGACATTGAGGTTGATTCCACATAGTAGCTATTGTGAATAGTGCTGCACTAAGCATGAGAGGTATTGGGATCACTTTGACATACTGATTTCCTTTTCTTTGAATAAATGCCCAATAGTGGAATTGCTGGATGATATGGTAGTTCTATTTGTAGTTTTTTGAGGAACTTCCATACTGTTTTCCATAGTGACGGTACTAATTTACATTCCCACCAACAGCCTTTATGAGTTTTCTTTTCTCTGCATCCTTACCAGCATTTGTTATTTTTTGCTTTTTACTAATAGCAGTAAAAAGCTTATTTTTTGCTTTTTAACTGCAATGAGATAATTTCTCTTTGTGGTTTGATTTGCATTTCTCTGATGACTAGCGATGTTGAACATTTTTTCATACTCCTCTTGGTCATCTGTATTTCTTCTTTTGAGAAATGTTTAGTTCCTTTGCCTAGTTTTTAATCAGAATATTATTATTATTATTTTTATTATTGTCATTGCTGTTTTGCTGTTGAGTTGCATTCCTTAGGTATTCTGTGCTAGTCCCTTGTCATATGAATAGTTTGCAAATATTTTCTGCCATTCTACAGGTTTTTCCTTCACTCTGTTAATTGTTTCCTTTGCTGTGCAGAAGCTTTTTAGTTTAATGTAATCTCATTTGTTTTTTGTTTTAGTTGCCTGTGCTTTTGAAGTCTTAGCCATAAAATCTGTGCCTAGACAAATGTCCTGAAGTGTTTCCCCTTCATTTTCTTCTAGTAGTTTTATGGTTTTTGTCTTACATTTAAGTCTTTATTTTGAGTTGATTTTTGTATATGATGAGAGTTAGGGGTCTAGTTTCATTTTTCTGCATACGAATATTCAGTTTTCCCAGCCCTGTTTTTTGAAAAGACTGTCCTCTCCCCATTGTGTATTCTTGGCACCTTTGTTGAAAATCAGTTGGCTATAAATATGTGGATTTACTTTTTAATTTTTATTCTGTTTCATTGGTCTACGTGTCTGTTTTTATACCAACACCATGCTGTTTTGGTTACTAAAACTTTATAGTATATTTTGAAGTCAGGTAGTGTAATGCCTCAAGCTTTGTTCTTTTTGCTCAGTATTGCTTTGGCTATTCAGGATCCTTTGTGGTTCCACATAAATTTTAGAATGATTTTCTCTACTTCTGTGAATAATGCTACTGGTATTTTTAAACCAGGAGTATTGTATTGAATATGTAAATTGCTTTGGATAGTATGGTCATTTTAACAATATTAAGTCTTCCAATTCATGAGCATGAGATATCTTTTATTTGATTCTGTCTCCTTCAGTTTCTTTCATCAGTGTTTTGTTGTCTTCATTGCAGAAGTCTTTCACCTCCTTGGTTAAATTTATTCCTAAATATTTTATTTTTAGGAGCTATTGTAAATGGGATTGTTTTCTTAATATCCTTTCACTAGTTCATTATTGGTATATAAAAACACTACTCATCTTTTTATGTTTATTTTGTATTCTGAAGCATTCATTCTCTTTTTGGGGCAGGGTTTCACTCCTGTCACCCAGACTGGAGTGTAGTGTCATGATCATGGCTCACTGTAGCCTTGACTTCCCAGCTTTAACTGATTCTCCCACCTTAGCCTCATGAGTTGCTAGGACTACAGGCATGCACCACCATGCCTGGCAAAGGTTTTTGTATTTTTAATAGAGACAAGAGTTCTGCCATGTTGCCCAGGCTGGTCTTGAACTCCTGAGTGCAAGTGATCCACCCACCTTGGCCTCTCAAAGTGCTGAGATTAAAGGTGTGGGCCACCTTGCCCAGCCCTGAAACTTTACCGAATTCACTTATCAGTTCTAATAGTTTTTTGGTGGAGTCTTTTTCTATATCCAAGAACATGTTGTCTGTAAGGATAAACAATTTGACTTCTTTTTTTCCAATTTGAATTCCTTTTATTTTTTTTCTTGCTTAATTGCTCTACCTAGGACTTCTGGAACTATGTTGAATAAAAGTGGTGAAAGTGGGCATCCTTGTCTCATTTCAGTTTTCAGAGGAAAGGTGTTCAGCTTCTTCCCATTTAGTATAATGTTTGCTGAGGATTTATCATATGGCCTTTATTATGTTGAGGTATGTTTCTTCTATACCTAATTTGTTGACAGTTTTATCATGAAGGACAAACAGAAACATTATTTTTCATTTATTTCTGATAATAGAATATTTGAATTTTATAAAATGCTTTTTCTGCATCTATTGAGATGATCATATGGTTTGTTTCCTTCATTATGTTGCTGTGATGTATTGCACTTTCGATTTGTGTATGTTGAACCATCCTTGCATCCTTGGGATAAGTCCCACTTTATCTTAGTGTATTATCTTTTTGATGTGCTGTTGGATTTGGTTTGCTAACATTTTGTTGAGGATTTTTGCATTTATATTCATCAGGGATATTGGCATGCAGTTTTCTTTTTTTGTTGTGTCCTTGTCTGGTTTTGGTATCAGTGTAATGCTGGCCTCATAGAATGAGTTAGGGTGAATTCCTTCCTCTTCAATTTTTTGGAATAGTTTGAGAAGAATGGGTGTTAGTTCTTTGACTGCTTGGTGTAATTCAGCAGTAAAGCCATCCAGTACTAGGCTTTTCTTTGTGAGAGACTTTTTATTACTAATTCAATCTTAATACTCATTATTGGTCTGTGCAGGTTTTCTATTTCTTCCTGGTTCAATCTTGGTGACTTCTTCACCTCTAAAAAAATCTTTTTTTGAGATGGAGTTTCACTCTTATTTCCCAGGGTGGAGTGCAATGGCGTGATCTCAGCTCACTGCAACCTCTGCCTCCCAGTTTGAAGTGATTCTCCTGCCTCAGCCTCCAGAGTAGCTGGGATTACAGGTGTGTGCCGCCACACCCGGCTAATTTTGTATTTTTGGTAGAGACAGAGTTTCTCCGTGTTGGTCAGGCTTGTCTTGAACTCCTGACCTCAGGTGATCTACCTGCCTTGAGCTCCCAAAGTGCTGGGATTATAGGCATGAGGCACTGCACCTGACCATGTATAGGAATTTATACATTTCCTCTGTGCTTTCCAACTGTTACTGTGTAGTTGTTTATAATAGTCTGTAATGATCTTTTGAATTTTTGTGGTATCAGTGTAATGTCTCCTTCTTTGTTTCTGATTTCATTTGAGTCTTCTCTCTCTTTTTTCTCTTGGTTAGTCTACCTAGCAGTTTGTTGATTTTATCTTTTCAAAAACCAACTTTTTGTTTCATTGATCCTTTTAATTTTGTTTTTAGTTTCTATTTAATTTAGTTCTGCTGTGATCTTTATTATTTCATTCCTTTTACTAATTTTTGGTTTGGTGTGTTCTTAATTTTCTGGTTCCTTGAGGTGCATCATTAGGTTATTTGAAATCTTTTTACTTTTTTGATGTAGGCATTTATTGCCATAAAATTCCCTGTGAGTACTGCTTTTGCTGTATCCCATAGGTTTTGGCATGTTATGCTTACATTTTCATTTGTTTCAAGAAATTTTTAAAGATTTCCTCCATAATTTCTTCATTGATCCAATAGTTATTCAGGAGCTTGTTTAATTTCTATGTATTTGTACAGTTTCCAAAGTTCTTCTTGTTATTGATTTCTACTTTTACTCCACTGTGGTCTGAGAATATATTTGATATAATTTTGATTGTTTAAACCTGTTGAGGCTTATTTTGTGGTCTAAAATATTGTCTATCCTGGGGAATATTTCTTGTGGTAATGAGAAGAATGTGCATTCTGTAGTTGTTGGATGAAATGTTCTGTAACTGGTAGGTACATTTGGTCTATAGTGCAGATAAGTCCAATGTTTCTTGTTGATTTCCTGTCTGCATTATCTGTTCAATGCCAGAAGTGGGATGTTGAAGTACCTAACAAGTATTGTATTGGGGTCAACCTCTCTCTTTAGCACTAATAAAGTTTGGTTTATGTATCTGGGTGCTCCAGTCCTGAATGCATATATGTTTACAATAATATATTCTCTTTCTAAGTTGATCTCTTTATCATCATTTAATGACCTTCTTTGTCTCTTTTTATGTTTTTTTTTTAACATAAAGCCTATTTTGACTGATATATGTATAGAAATTTCCACATGCTTTTTGTTTCTATTTGTGTAGAATATTTTTTCTGTTTCTTCAAGTCCAGTCTATGTGTCTTGAACGATAACATGAGTTTCTTGTAGCCAGAATATACTTGAGTCTTGTTTTTTGTATTCATTCAGCCTATTTATTTTAATTGGGGAGTTTAGCCTGTTTACATTCAAGGTTGTTCTTGATAGGTGACAGCTTACTCCTGTTATTTTGTTAATTGTTTTCTGATTGTGTTGTATATCCTTTGTTCCTCTTTTATTGTTTACCTTTATAATTTGGTGGTGTTTTTTAGTGATAACTTTTAATTCCTTTCTCTTTCTTTGTGTATTTGCTCTACCAGTGAGTGTTATACCTTCATGCATTTTCATGGTGGTAGATACCATTCATTAAGCCTTCAGATGACTCTTGTAGGACTCTTCGCTGGGCACAGTGGCTCATGCCTGTAATTCTAGCACTTAGGGAGGCAGAGGCAGGAAGATTGCTTGAGCCCAGGAGTTCAAGACCAGCCTGGGCAACATAGCAAGACCCTGTTCTTCACAAAAAGAAAAAAACCCAAACAGTTGTATGACTCCTTTAAGTATTTCTTGTGGGACTTGTCTAATGTTGATGTACTTCCTCAGTTTTTGCTTGTTTGGGAAATACTTTATTTCTCCTTCATTTCTGAAGTATAGCTCTGCTGGGTATAGTATTTTTGGCTGATAGTTTAAACAAATTTCAGCACTTTGGATATATCATCTCATTCTATCCTAGTCTGTAAAGTTTCCCTGAGAAATCTGCTGTTAGTCTAATGGGAATTTTCTTATATGTGACTTGTCACTTTTCTTTTACTGTTTTTAGAATTCTCTTCTTGTCTTGAGTCTGGTACCTTAGACTACTCAGCCATCCTGACTCCCTATGTCTTATATAGAAACAATCCAGGTCCAAAGTGGGCAGAAAGTTACTTTACCTTTCGAATTTGTGATCTTTTTCAGAATCTCTACCTGTTAATTCTCCATGACTTTATTAGTCATTGGATACCTTCACATTTTAAAGTATCTTCAATGGTGTGTGTGGTTAAATGACCAGTTCTGCATACTGGTATGAAGAATGGTAATGTAAGTCCTCTGTTGAATTGATTTTTAAATACTTTGATTTTATTCTAGTATCTTCTGGCTCCTGGTATTCAGATGAGAAGTTTCAAATAACTTGAAATAATGCCCCTTTATATAATTATCCCTGATTTTGACTTTCTTTCCATAGTTATATATATTTTTTTCTATGCTATTATATTCTCAGATGTTGAATGATAATGTAATTTTATTTTCTTTACAAGTAGTAGTTTATTTACAAGTATTTTTGAAGTTTATTTCTTGGAAAATTTTCTTAAATTACAGATTTTAGTATTTCTTCTGTTTTATTATTTCAGATTTCTTCTTCAGTGACTCCAATTATATATGTATTAGATATTCTTTGCTTTTCTTTTGTAGCTAACACTTCTAAATGCTATCTAGCTCTTTTTAAAAAAACAATTTTACTTTTTTCTCTTGTTTCCATTTTCTATTTGTTTTTAGGCATTATCCATAGTGTTTATTTGCTGTTGTATGCCTTCTGGTTTAGTGTTTACTTCTGAAAAAACTATTTTGCTTTTATTTCTAATATTTTACTGAGTTTTCTCAGCCTGATTTTCAAAACTTTTTTTCTCCAATCAGGTCATTACTGAGTCTTTCTAATTCTGATTTGTGTATTCTTGCATAGCTTTTTATTATTTTCTAAAATTGTTTAAGTTGTTTTCAAATATTATGTAGAAATTTGTGAACTGTTCTTTTTTGTGTGTATTTATTTCCTTTAGTGTAATTATTTTTCCCCTCCTTTAAAAATGTTTGTATGCGATTTGTTCATAATTCTTTTCTTATGATGATGTTTATATGAAAAGGGTTTCTCCATATTTTTAGAAGAAACAGACCAGGATAATTTTCCTATCTTTGTTGCTCTATAGATTTCTATTCAACTATTGTCATGAAATTATAAAAATATCATTTTTAATATCTTACTTTGAGATACCTTTTATCCCTTTTACTTGGACCTTTTTCCTTTGTTTAATTGTCTCCCATCCCCACCTTTTTGCTTTGTTTGGACTCCATTCAACAGTTCCTCCTCAGTATAGGGCTTTTTGCTACAAGAAGACATTTGTTAGTTGAAAAGTTCTTAGGGCTAAGACGGGTTTAGCACAATCCAAACTGTTTGTAGTCCCTTCCTCTAACTTTTGAATTAGGACCTTCGATTTTCCCATTTCCACCCAAGACTATTGTTCTCAAATTGTTTTATTATGCTTTCCAGTGAGTACTTGTTGGTACTGTTTGAGTTTTCCAATTCTTAACATCATCAAAAGCCCCCTAACCTTTTGGTTCCTCCTGAGCCTCTTTTCATGTGCTTATTGGTCATTTCTATATCCTCTTTAGAGAAATACCTATTTAGATCTTTTGCCTAATTTCTAGTTGATTTGTTTTTTTGACTGTTAAGTTGTAAGAGTTCTTTATATATTCTAGATGCAATTACTTTATTAGATATAGGATTTGCAAATATTTTCTAATCGAGAGTGTTGTCTTTTCACATTCTTTTTAAGCTCCCACTTATAAGTGAGAACATATAGTATTTGGTTTTCTGTTTCCATATTAATTCACTTGAGATAATGGCCTGCACCTCCATCCATGTTGCTGCAAGGGGCATGATCTTTTTCTTTTTTATGGCTGCATAGTATTCCATGATGTATATGTACTGCATTTTCTTTTTTTTTTTTTAGAAAAAGAGAGAAAAGGAGAAAGAAAGAAACAGCAAAAGAAAGAAAAAAAAGAATGAAAGAGAAAGAAAGAGGAAGAGAAAGAGGGAGAGAGAATGGGATTCTTGTTTTATTGCCCAGGCTAGAATGCAGTTTAAAAATGGGTATTAAAAACCTCTTTTATGTCAATAATTGTGCTTAACAACGGAGACAGGAAGGAATAGGGGATGAAAATAACAAATAAGCAGCCAACCAATATTTTATTTAAACCTGTGAAATGCTATGCAATTGCTGAGGAGTGATTTACTTCCAATTATGTGGTCACTTTTAAAATAGGTATAATGTGATACTGAGAAAAACGTATGTTTTGTGGATTTGGGGAGGAGAGTTCTGTAAATATTTGTTAAGTCTAGTTGTTCCAGGTCTGAGTTCAAGTCCTGGATATCCTTGTTGATTTTCTATCTCGTTGAT